>MNCI01021985.1:19637-220643 GCA_015680685.1 Gnetum montanum
CTCTCCTCTTTTCTCTCAGCTGCCAAATATGGCCTGATGTCATTGTAATAAGGTGTTCACCCTTGTTGTCATGAACACTAGTCTTGTCAAGTCTTGTAATAATGAACCGTTCACATGTCATTCCATTAGTTCCATTCCCCTCAATAATTCCATACCAACCTAATATTATTGTAAAGAACTCGAGGATGAGTTTTCATTCAGTCATGGGGGTATGATGAGACGCGAATTGCACAGGCCGCAATATCGCATCCCCTGCGATATCGTGTACAGGATATCACGGTCCGTCGCCAAATCTATAAATAAGAGGCGGCACTCCCGTCATTTCACATCCTAGGTGTAAAGTAGCAAAGCTCTGGTAGATTGATCACCCCAGAGATAGAATATTTTCCATGTGCCTGCAGTAGGAGTCCCCCAAGTGAACGGTTCTTTATTCGAGCAGCTTGGTACCTGAACGTAAGTTGTGTACGACAATAAAGATGAGCTTTGCGGAGAAACCTTGCAGTGCATGGATAGGTTTAATTAATGTTATTTATCACTTTCCTAGTAACGTGGCATGAGTACAACTTGGTTACGAGTGTTGACGAACGTGTACGGCTAGCCAAGGAATCGGCTACTCATCGTGATTAGTTTCTCTCACCCTTTCCTCCTAGAATGTGGGACAAGTACGACTTGATTAAGAGCATCTACGGATGTGTACGACTAGTCAAGGAATCGGCTGCTTGTCACACTTAGGTTAGTTAAGTGCCTCAGTATGACCGCTTCGAGCACGTGAGTTACATGTGGTAATCCCAGTAATGATTAGTGTTTGGTAGCCACAGTTGCACAGTTCAGGATGTGTACGGCAAGTGGGAACGGATGCTGACGCTAGGACTTAGTGCTGTAGTTAGAGTTAGTTTTAGTTTCTCAACCCTTCACCATTTAGCATAGGAGATAAATCGTAAAATACCAAAAAAATCATATACCTTGGACTTACTTAACCATACACCGTGACAACAACAAGTAAGTCTGGGAAGACAATGAACGATTAACCCCAAGTGTTCCATGGGGCGTTTAGGCATTTAGTCTGCGGAGTTTGATTGAATCGCGCATGCTATGCTCGTTTCGTATGGTTGAGTGTAGGGGTACCTCACCACTCATCAAATATACTATAACACCCTACCCTACCACACCTCGCTAGGATGAAGTGATGTCTAGGATCACTAGTAATAAGACAATGGAAGCATGACAAAGTAAGAAACTAGTGGTGCATGAAAATACATTCAGAATAAATGACTTTATGTATATATATTATGGAAGGTCAAACTACACAAAATCCCATCCCAAACCAGAGACTAAGCATATATTTCACTTTATAAAACTACATGTCTCTACATAAACTAAAAATTTGTATTGCTCTCATAGGATGCAAAACATAAACATTATCATATACATAAGAGTATAGTGAAGGTTATACAAATATGAACAGTTCACATTACTATACATAGAAATATACATCACTAATTCCTAAAGATTTTCCTCTTCTTTTCTCTCTCTCTCTCAGTGCATGTCTACACCCCTATAGCTTTCACCTATAACTAAGTAAAGTTAGTATAAAACCCAGTGAGAAGCCTTGACACTTCCCCTACTAGATGGTCAATAAGTGCTACATTGGAGGAGAGGAATGTAATACAAGGCAACCTACATCAACTATCAGTCTTGTGCATGATCTAAGTAATACATGTACATATGATATGACACATAACACTAGCATAATCATTACTAAAGTAAGTAAATGACTATCATATAATCATAAATATAATCAATGTTAGACATAATCAATCATACATCCATTATATCACACCACATACATCTCCACTATCATGCTCATGCTATCATACCCCCTTCATACCATCAAGCAACACATGGATGACATAATCATAGATCAATAGTAAGATAGGTTATCGACACTATGACTCACAAACTAGTACCATCATATACACCTTACCGATGTGGTCAATAGCATATCCACACTTAATGTAGCATGTGAAACATTGCCATGAGTATTTATAAACAAGAATTGCATGTAAGTATTTTATTAGTCTTTTACTTACCTAATTGGTATTAGGGTCCATCAACCTATGACCCCTTGTCACTAGCCTTCTAGAAAATTGACTATAGAGATGAACACTCCTATGCTAAGTACTAGTATTAGGAATAAACACACCTATGCTCCCCTACTCTCAGGATGAGGCCTGAGATAGGAGCCTCATTGATGCATGACAGTCAGGTCAATTCATAACTACCTTCATGGTGCCTCATCACCAACCTATCCACACACTTATGCTAGTACTACTTGCCAATGATCACTACAAGTGTTGTTATGAAGACATGTACAAATCTAGGCTAGCTTAAGCCAACACATGATGTAAGCATAATATATTGAAAAAAAAACATAACATGACTACATATATTCAAACCTAGTAGACACACTCATTACATGAAAAAAATACAACTTGACAAAACAAAATTTCACACCACAACCATACTTCCTAAACTACATATAATTTTATAAAAATAAACACTATTGTAACTTACAAAATGATATATGCCAAAAGAGCAAACAAATTCTATGATTAGAAAGTACATCTTAAGACAATTCCAACAACCCCAATTTTACCTTAATTAGACTCATGGAAGTAAAGTTATGTGCATTTGAAGTTTAATTAATAAAATAATAAATAATATTATTTAATTACAATCATTGATAATTGAAACTTGTAGAAAATCTTACACAACAACAGGTCCATAAAATATAATATTCAAACCATGCTAGTCTGATCAACATCACATCTAATATTCCAAAACTCCACATCATTTTATACATTTCATATTTATTAATAAATAATATGCAACCAAAACTATAAAATTTTGGGAAATTTTTAAAATAATATGTCCAAACTTACTTTTCAATATCCACCTCACATGCCCATATCTCATGATCATATACACTAATCTAGCACAAAAATACAGGAAAAAGGTAAAGATAACCCACTATTTAAAATTGTTGAAGTAGAAAGTTTGAAACAAACATACAACTCTCAAAAATTTGGCAATATGCAATTTTCCTCCAAAAAAGTTCTGTGCCCATGTAGATACAACTGCAGTAATCCCAAATCTAAGTGTAGAGCAAGGAAAAGCAATTCACAAAGCTAAAATTTCAAAAAAAAATTGAAAAAATAGAAGAAAATTGAAGAAATAGGAAAGAACAAACTCAAAATTAGTTTCTATTTTTGTGAAAACAAAAAAATTCAAAACCAAAATTCTTATGACACATGGTGCAGGAGGCGGTGTCAAAAACAAATGAAAGATGGTAGTGCTTTTTCTTAGAACTTATACATATTGTATAATGCATGCACATTATAATTGAAAGTCATTTTATTTGTCATGCATGTCATGTGCCATGGGAAATTTAACTTATATACTTTTTAAAATTATTTTTTAAAGGAAATATTTTCATAAGTCTATTTTTTTTATTTCCTCCCTAACTAATGCCTTGCACTTCAAACATGCATAATAAACACATCAATTCTCCAAAGCAAAATCTGTTTGAATGTATGAGGTTCATATCAAACTCTCTACATATTCACATGCTAAAATTACATCCAAGCATTACACAACGTAGTGCTACAATTTAAATGCATAAATACTGAAATCATACATAAAGCATAAATACATACCGAATAGGTGCTCTTATACTCCAATTCAACATCCTTGCCAACTATATCACTTATTTAACGAATCACAAAGAACTAGTATAAATGATCATGTTAGTTAAGCATGTAAAGACATCATAATCATAACATAAAGACTAAAGCATCTTAACATAAAAAGCACAATCATAACAAACCAACTCATCCCTAATAACCCGTCAAGATCATGTATATAAGATATAAATCATAATTATACTATCATACTCAATGTCTTCGAGAGGGATGTAACATTTACTGCCTTTAAAAGTAGAAGCTATTTGTTAGTTTATTGCTTATACTTAAAAATAGGAAAAAAAATAGATTGAATTTTCTAAAGCAATTATTGAAGATACAAAATAATAAGAGTGGTATTTTTGAAGGGAACAATGGTTGAAGAATTGAGATATCTCATTAAAGGAAATACATATTAATCCAAATCATATTTGTAAGTTGGTTTGGTAGATAGTTTTAACAAAGTTATGGTTAAATGTATAAGGCAATGTTAGAGTATACTCCTAAGTTAATGTCCAATCATTAGTTTCATAATTCCTTAAGATCATTTGTATCCATTCTTAATTAATTCATAATGAAAAGATGTGACTTGTAACCTGGGAATATTCACAACCTTTTTACAAAATATTAAGTACCAACGTTCAACTTATAAGTGTGGATGAATGAAGTATGAAAATGTGTGTGCATGTGTGAAAGAGTGAAGAATTGAATAAGAATTAATGGATCAATAATACAATAATGCCAAGAAATGATACACACTATGATGCATCAAGAAGTCAAAGTAACTAGTAACTTAGAGATATGGGGAAGAAGTTAAGAAACATAGAAGTTCATAATCAACACTCAAGCATCAAAACCAAAAGGTTTAAGAAGTGACTAGAAGCTAAAAAGTAAGTGTTGTAGGAAACAAGTGCAATGCACAGGATCCAATTTTCTAAAGAGGAAGAGAAGTCCAAGTTGTACCATACATACACTAGTACAGTAGAGGAGGTTATCTAGAAGATTACGATGGTTAAGAAAGAGAAAATACTTATGAAGAAGTATTTTGTAAAGTCCATTAAATCAGGATAGTGACTCATAAAAATGAGATAAGCGAAGTTCATAAGGAACTAGCTAATGTACAAGTAAGTCTAGAAGAGATTGCAAAAAATTACAACCAAGCACTTAAGAAGGATTATGAATTTTGTAAGATGATATATAATGTATTAAATTTTCTTTGGACTTAGATCCTTGGATGATTAGAGTTATCTAAGAAACATAAAACCAAACTCTAACATGATATTAAAGCATGCAAGGTTATCCATAAGAATTAAGTAGTTATGAGTTGACAAGAAACAAAATGATAATTACAAATATTGAGGATGAAATAATACATTGATTAAGTAAAACAAAAATCATAAACAAAAAAATAGTTACATAAATCAATTAGAAAAACCAAGTGTTATATAATAAGATAAATAAGTAAGAAATGAGATGCAAGGAGATGCATTAAAGATCTTAAGAAGTCTAAAAGATTCAAGGTTGCATAGAAGGTAGAGTTAAAGGACATGGACTCTATTCATAAGAAAATGAGACTTTTGAAAATAGCCTTGGAGAAAATGTTGGATATTCCTATGATGTAAGAGAACCAAAATAACATCAACTAGAATCATCCACTTCTCAAAAATTGTATTGAGTATATCATTTACATACTCATATGAATTAAAGATAAGATGGATGAAATCATATGGCATTTGAATGAAGATGGATTTAATAGAAATTGTGAAAGAGAAAAATTCCAAGGAAATAGAGCGATGGATGAATTTAGCAACCATATGATCATTGCTAAAGACCTACGAATAAGCTTGAGTTCCCTAAGCTTAAATGGAACAAGCATCCAAAACCCTATCATCCTATGTTACCTAATGCTAAGCTGATCGTTCATAATAATTGAAAGAAATGCATTAAGTTATATTGAAACTTAACTCAAACTTTTGTATTCTTAAATTAAGAAGGAAAGAAGAAAATATTTCTGATAACTCTCTATGTTACAAAATGTTACTAGCATAAAAATTAATTACATTGTATCAACACAAGATTCATAAATGTTTAATACACAAAGATGAAAATCTCCAAATTTGTAATTTAAAAAGGCTTTGAGCAATTTTGAGTGAGGTTTTTGGGTAAAACAACAATAATATCTATGTTCAAGCAAGTAAGATTAACCTAAATCCATTTTAAAGTAGTCTCTAGAGAATTTCATTCAAGTACAAGATGAATCTAGAAATTTTTTTTTAATTTTGATGTTATTCCTACTAAGAGAGAAACATTTGTCATGCGACTAATAAACCCGGTAAAAGAAGAGCTTAATCTTGAGTGCAATATCACATACAACGCAAATTACATATAGCTAGTTGTGAATTTTAAAGTACATAAGAAATTGGAGAACATAGGCATGGAAGATTATGTAAGCCTTAAACTTGCTTCTTCATAGCTTATTAATGAAACATGTTTTATGTTGGCCCCAACGTTGGGTACGCAACGTTGCGTACGAGATGTTAGGATCTTGATACTATGTCACATAAGCAATGTCAGAGCATTTACCTTAGGTCTATAAATACCATGCCTGAGCTAAGTCAATTTTAAGTTTAGTTTTCAAGTAGGGTAGTGAAGCTCTTGCCATTTCATTTCCTTCAAGTTATAATATTTTCTAAGTGCCTACAGAAGGAGTCTAAGTGTGTACGGTTCTTTATTTGAGCATTGATGTACCTGAGCGCAGTAGTATGATGGGAATAAAATGAACTCTTTTGAAAATCCTTGTAGCACTAAGAATAGATTAATATTTTCCTTAATGCATTTTATTTTCTTGCTCTTTACTTTAATGCATTTGAATTAAGCAATTTATTTCCAGTAGTTAATGAATGCAAGCACAATCACTTTGAGCATTCATATAGCACTTGGTAACCTAGCAATGCTTAACGTTTGGTAGCCTAACACTGCTATATGTGTTCAAGATGTGTTCAGGAAAGTGGAATGGTTACTTGTGTTAAGCTAGCTAGGAAATAGATGAATTAGATCTTTAATTACTCTACTCTTCATTCTTGTTGTAGGCAACCAAATCCATAAAATATAAAGTAAGAAAAATCATATACCTTAATTACACTTAAACCATACCCTTGAACCTCACAAGGGTAATTGGGAAGATAGTGAACGTTCTTAATGCCATTTCACTTCCCAGAAGAGCTAGTGCATTAGATAACTATAGGTCCCTAAAATTTGATTGAATCATGCGTAACGCCTTAGCGATTTGTATGGTTGGGCGTAGGGGTACCTCGTTGCTTATCATTGGCATTGTTTTTGGGGACCTTTTTGTTGTTTTGTGTGCTATCTAGGACCTAGTGAAAAGTATTTAAATTGTTGTGACAAACCTTAGAGTCATATATTATTTCACAATTTCTATAATAAATTCTCAGAGCACACTATGATTTTTATTCACTTACTAAAAATGTTTTCTTCTCATAGGAGCAATTCTCTTACTAAAAATGTTTTATTCACTTACTAGAGTTTCCAACATCATAGAGGTAGTTAGAATTCAAATAAGGCATGTGAAAGATAGTCAGGTCATATGATCAAACATAGAGAATATTCCTTGATTTGAAGGAGGATATAACTCTAATCCACAGAATCATCTTCAAGCTTTTCAAGATGCATATGCCTTGCAAAACATAGAGGACGAGTGGTAGAAACTGAAGTTATTTCCTAGGAAACTTATCAAAGAAGCAAAAAATGGAGTACCAGCTTGAGTTGTTCAATGATAAGTATCAAACATACTCTAGAGTGTCCAACTTAAGGAAGCAAATTCAAGGGTGGAAATAAGGAACACATGAACCCTTGGATGTTGCCATTAGCCAATACTATGCCTTAATGCATAAATGACATGGCCATGGTTATTCTCAATTGGTTCAACTTCACCATATTGTAGATGGGCTTCTTAATGAAATGAGGAAAATCCTTGGTGTCTATGCCCAAGGGTGATTGTCAAAACTAACTACCTATTAGGTACAAAGGTTAATAGAGTAGGTCACCAAAGAGGAGGGTGAACTAAGAAAAAAAGAAAGTGTAGAGGAGTACAACCATGATCCTTTCATCTACAAGAGGGAGGTTCGATTTTATGATAGTGAGGATGAGTCCGTATTTGATGAGGGGATGCAAAAGAAAGCCTTGCCACTACAACAATTCCAATTTGAACTTATAGCCAAGGCTGATTAGTTAAGGGACTTAATGAATAATGGATTTCAAGTTGTTCTCAAAATTGCTGAGTCTAAGGAAAAAAGTAATGAGCATGAGCGTAGGAGGCACAAGGAAGTTGAACATGCATATTACAAAGGTAAGGGAAAGATTGCTATAATAAAAGAGGTTGCAGATAGTGAATTAGATGATGATCGTGGGTGTAACATTTGTCAGTACAAACATCCTAAGGGGTGTTGCCCATTATGTCACATCTACAAGCGTTTGGGGTGTATGCCTTACATTCATGACATATACAAAGGCAAACATTTAGAAGGTTACCTTATCCTCAAGGTAATCTCAGGTAGTTCCACCTACAACAACCATATTATCCAACTGGAGCTCCACTACAACTGTATGAACAATATCAACAATGGCAGCAACCACAATCATGGGCTTTAGCACCACCTAGGCAACAATATCCTTACCAGCATCCTGATTTATATGGTTACCACGTGTAGCAACCCATGTCTGCACATGACTACTTTAGTCACATTTCTAATTTCTAGCCTCACTACCATCCTTCATATTATTATTAAGCTCATTCGCCACATGAAAGAAGGTATACCACCTCTTATCCGTATCCTCCTCTTGTCCTTGCACACACTCCTCCCCTAGTTACACAACTACCTACTCCACCAATGCAGAGTGAACTGCCTACTCAATCACAAAAACGTAATGCTACAAGGGCTATGAATTTGCAACTCAATTGTCAACCAGAGGGGTTGAATGCCCTATCAAAGAAAAGACCTTTCTTTTGACCTCATAGTCTAGCTAAACCTTCACCTACACCCATGGTTGACAACCTTGCTCCTACCTCTTCCTCAATATCAAATTTCTTTAGGCCTCCTTCAAACCAAACTTTGCTAAGGACCCATATTGTAATGCTTACTCACACTGTGTTTGATTGGATCAGTGTAGGAAACCTTCCTAGGAAATTAGCCAATTCTAAAAGTCCTCTAATTTACTTGCAGATTGCTAGGAATGAACCATGCAAGGCTCTTCTTGATTCAGGTTCTGGTGTTAATTTGATTTCTCATGAGATGTACACTTCCTGGAACTTGCCTCCTCTCAAGAAGAGAAACATTAGATTGGAATTGGCAAACCAGTCCATCATTGTTCCATTGGGATTGGTAGAAGACATTGTGACCACTGTCTATGGGTGGTCTTATCCTACTAATTTCTTGGTAATCAAAGTGGAGAACTGCAAAGGGGACTTTCCAATTATTATGGAAAGGGCATGGCTAAGCACTATTGATGTAAGAATGGGCATCAAGGATCTTTGTCTAAAGATATGTAAAGAAAATGCATTTGGAAAGATCAAGAAGAAGAGAGTTCCATGCATCACGTACAGTGATACATCATGCAATTTTGTGTAGAAAATTTGGACCATCAAGCAAGAATTTATCTTTGCATGTAAGTAGTGTGCTCCAGAAGTAGAAAACCAAAGGTGTTTATACATAGTAGCCACAAAACAAGAGGACATCTAGTGGATGACTGCTGATTCAGAAAGCAACACATTCTACATGGAACCAACTAAGAGCCTAACATGTGCATAGGTCACTCACGTGGATGAACTAGAGCATGTTCATCACCAACTCTTTGATGACATAAATGATGATACTCATTGGGGAGAGTTGGAAATTCCTAAAAAATTCAAACAAGAGCCCCTTGAGTTGAAAATGTTACTCGCTAGAATGGAATATGTATTTTTGAAAAATGGAAAGCTAGTTATAATCAATGCAAAAATTTCTTCAAAACAAAAGAATATGCTATTGAAAGTAGTTGAAAAATGGTCAATAGCATTTGCTTGGTCATATCTTGAACTCATAGGGATTGATCCTAGGATATGCTAGCATCGCATCTACACCAACCCAACCATGAAGCCAAAATGATAGTGACAGAGGTGTTTGAACTGCAAACTAAAGTAGATTGTCAAGGTGGAAATTGAGAAACTCCTCAAGGCAGGGTTCATCTATCCCATTGAAAATAGCAAGTGAATTAGCCCACTTGTAATTGTGCCAAAAAGGTGGAAAGTGGTGGGTCAGCATCAACTTTAGGCTACTAAACATGGCAACATTCAAGGACCACTTTCCATTACCATTTGTTGACCAGGTGCTTAATACCATATATGGGAATTACTACTGCAACTTTCTAGATAGTTATAGTGGTTATAACCAAATTAAAATTGCACCCGAAGTCCAGGAAAAAACAACATTCATGATTCCTTGGGGGAATTTTGTGTATTGTAAGATGTCGTTTGGTGTATGCAATGCTCCTACCACATTCCAATGCTTGGTTCTGAGCATTTTTCAATAGTAGATTAGTAGTGGTGTGGAAGTCTTCATGGATGACTTCTTCACCTATGGAGCTACATTTGAGTAATTCTTGGACCACCTTGAGCAAGTGTTGAAATGGTGTGTTGAAACCAACTTACAACTCAATTGGAAAAAGAGTCATCTCATGGTCTAGGAGGGCATTATACTAGGGCACAGAATCTTGCAAGCAACAATTGAGGTGGACCCTAAAAAAATAAGGGTCATCTAAGAAATAACTTACTACGTAGAAATAGTTAAAGATGTTTGATCATTCCTTGGACATACTAGCTCCTACTGATGATTCATAGAGAATTTCTCTAAGATCATAGAATTGTTAATTAAGCTAACAAAGAAAGATGCTCCCTTCGTCTAGACCACAAAATGTGAGAAAGCATTTCAGCAACTGAAAGAGAATCTTGTAGAAACTCCAATCCTACAAACACCTAACTAGTCCAGGTCATTCCATATCATGATGGATGCATCAAATTATGCCTTGGGAGCTATGTTGACACAATTAGATGACAAGAAACATCCATATTATATCCACTACACTAGCTAAAGCATTATGGGTGCACAACTAAACTACACCACTACAGAGACAGAATTGTTGGTAGTGGTGTTTGCTCTAGAAAAGTTTAGGCATTATGTGCTTGGATATAAGGTATTCATGCACATAGATCACAATGCCTTTTTCTTCCTAATGAACAAGCCAATAGTAAGCCCTTGTGTCATATGGTGGTTGGTGATCTTGTAGGAATTTGATCTTAGAATGGTAGCTCGAAAGGGCACTAAGAATGTGATTGTTGATCACTTGTCTCAGTTGTGATGGGATAATAAAGAGAAAGAAAGCTCATTATTTGACATGTTTCCTAATGAACTCCTCTTTGTTGGGGCTATAACTGAACAAATGCCTAATGAGCCAAAATGATATGATAACATTCTCACCTATCTTCTCACTCAGGAGATGCTACAAGGGTTGGACCACCAAAAGAAACAACATTTTCTTCACTAGGTAAAGCACTTCATGGAAATCAACAAATACCTCTACAAGGTGTTCGTTTATGGCTTGGTTCGTTAGTGTGTCCTTGATGTTTATCAAGTGTGCATTCTCTAAGATGCTCATGAGGGTCCTTATGGAGGACACTATGTTGGGATACACATGGTCATTAAAATCTTGATGGTAGGGTACTATTGGTCAACACTCTTTAGGGATGTCCATCATTATGTCCACTCTTGTAAATGATGCCAACAAGATGGTGGAATAACTACTCAAATGGAGGAACCTCAACAATGGATTCAACCACTAGAATCATTTGACATTTGGGGCATTGATTTCATGGGTCCCATCACACCCATGTCAAATGGAAAGGTGTACATCATAGTCGCTATTGACTATTGTATGAAATGGGTAGAAGCAGTAGCTATCATTGATTATACATCCTCTACTGCTAATCAATTTGTACAACAAAATGTTGTGAACAAGTTTGGTATGCCATGAACATTAATTTCTAACAATGGAACTCACTTTACAGGCACTACTTTTGGAAGCTCATGCAATGCTTGGGGGTTGAACACAAACTCACAACACCTTACCATCCCCAAGCTAATGGTCAAGTTGAGGTTACCAATAGGGAAATCACAAGGATGCTAACAAGAACTATTAGCAAGTATAGAAAGAACTAGAGCACAAAACTAAATGATGTCCTTTGGGCCTACTACTCAACTTGGAAACTTCCTATAGGCTACTCTCCCTATGAGCTTGTGTAGGGTAAATTACCAACACTTCCTATTGAATCTAAACTCTGTACACTTTCAATAGTTTGTGACCTTGACCTTGACTTAAGTTTAGCCCAGAAAGAATGACTGATGAATCTCAACCTGCTAAACAAAAATCAATTAGTAGCCTTATCATCTAATGAGCTGTACAAGGCCTATAACAAAAAGTGTCATGACCTAAAAATTAGAAAAGTTAAATTTCAAGTAAGAGACAAGGTTCTTTACTGGAGCCCCACACACATACCTCAACAAACTATGTTTCAAACATTGTGGAAAGGACTTTACATCATTTATGAAACTTTTCCTTCAGGGGCCATGATGACTTATAAACTTGAAAGCCCAAACAAAAAACAACTAGTCAACTTCCAACAAATTAAACCTTTTCATGAGCATATGCCAGTTAACACGACAAGCACCTCATTAGATGGACAAACACACTCCATATGTTGGATCTCCTCCTTTCAACTTAGTCATGGGGGAGATGGCCACCCATGTTAATCATACAAGTGGCTTCTCAATTTTCCAATTTTTTTTTTATAACTTTTTGTTTTACACATTCTTTATTTTACATATTTTTGTTTTCATGTTATTAATCTTTTCTAAATTTTTGTTTTACCCCATTTTTATTATATTTGATATTTCTTGAACATTTTACACTTTCTTTTATATTTTATTTTATTTTATGTGATTTTCTAACTTTCTATTAATAAGTTCCAGGTACATTGGTAATGCGTTACTAGATGGTAGTATGTACTATTTTTATCGTTTTATTGTTGGTGTCTAGTTTTTGGCTTTGAATTTTGTTATGGATAATTAGGACATGGTTTCTTTTCATGTAACTCTATGGTTTTCCTTGTTTTGGAAATGTGTAGTCCCTTTTTCATTAATAAAAATCTAATAAACTTGTGACTTTGGTAGTTTTTGGAATTAGGAAGGATTCAAAGGCTTGAATAGGGTGTGGTTTCAAGGGGATTCAGTATTCTTTGAGCTTTTCTGTTTGCCTAGGTGCATGTGTGTTTTCATGAATTTCTTACTGTTCTATGGCATCCAATAGAAGGAAGTTGAATAAGTCCTTGCATGGTGTGGTTCTCATCAGAAAAAAAATAATGAGGATTCAAAGCACACCCCTTGAACAATATAAATGGATACATCCTTACATGGTATGATTCACATCAAGAAAAAAAAGAAAAGAAAAGATGAGGATTTAAAGCACACCCCTTCGACAAAATAAATGCATGTGTCTTTGCATGGTGTGGTTCCCATTACAAAGGAAAAAACAACAATTGGAATTCAAAGAACACCCTTTAGATTGAATAAATGGGCTACAAGCATTGGTTATGGGACTAGTCTCCTCTAACTAAGGCCCTTTCTCACTTCCTACTTCTCTAATTTGGAATGATGGTTGTTCTATGGGAGCACTCTTGTGTCTCAAGGGATGGATTAGTCTTAGAATGTCGATGCAAAGTCACTGAACATTGTTGGTTTTGGTCGAGACTAAGGATGGATGTTATCAAGTCATTTAACCACAAAATCCACAAGGGACTTCATGTGACCATAATTAGGAACTCTATTCCACTCACTCTCTAATCCATCTATGCTTTCCATGTCTCACCTCACTATCGATTTCATGTTTTGGTTCAATGTCCTAGTTTGATGTGTTGGGATTCTTAGTTAGTTTCTTCTGGGTTTTTGTACTTAACCTTCTGTAACCACTAATCATCCACAGAGCCCATGGATTCTTTAGTTTGAATTTATGCAAGGGCATAAGAGGCCTATTCCTGCTTTGGGGAGGACCCACTTGCATATCTTTTGGTTGGGTTAGTTAAGTTCTTTACCCTTAGACATTTCTACAATCAAATTATTTTTGTTTATCCCATCAATGACATCTAGTTGTACACATCTTCATAATAGTTTTAGTGAATTATTCTTTTAATTGTTGTGAATTCTTATACCCTCTTCAAATATTTCCTTGTATTAAACTTTTTCAATTTAATGAATTACTTAATTGAATTAACCCTCTCTATTAGCCTTCCTACTAACGCTACTCAAGGAACCAATCAACCATAATCATAACTTAGCTAAGTGTAACTACTAATAAGACAAGGCATTTAACATTTATGTGTTACACATTGCATACTAATTTATGATTTTGTTATGATTACAGTGGGAAGCATGGGTTGGAAGTTGGACTATCTTCACCAAGGATGATGTAGCAGTACTACACAATGAGGATCATTCGTTCTTGTTGGATGTCTTCTCTCTCTCTTTCTCTCTCTCTCTCATTCTTCTGATACCAAGAGGTGTTGGATGTTAATATTCTCCATGGTGTTCACTCCTATTTTCATAAACACCCAATTTTGTAAAAATTGTAATTTCATACACTTGGGCACTCATAGTTTGTATGTCTGTTTCATTTAAGTTAGTTTTTGTGGTAGTCAATAATTTCGTACCTACCCAATATGTTATGTTGTAAAGAACTTATTTCTCCTATTCTTCACTTAAGGACAAGTTTTCATTTATTCGTGGGGGTATGATGAAACATGTTTTATGTTGGCCTTGACATCTAGTATGCGACGTTGAAGCCACGATGTTGCGTACATGATGTTGGGGTCTTGATACAACGTCACGTAAGCGACATCAGAGCATTTACCTTGGGTTTATAAATACCACACCTAGGCTCCTATTTTGAGTTAGTTTTCAATTTAGTTTTCAAGAAAAGTAGCGAAGCTCTTGCCATTTTGAGCACAACCACTTCGAGCATTCATATAGTACTTGGCAACCCAGCAACACTTAACGTTTGGTAGCCTAGCAGTGCTACATGGGTTCAAGATGTGTTTGGGGAAGTGGGGCGGTTACTTGTGTTAGGCTAGCTAGGAAATAGATGAATTAGATCTTTAATTACTCTACTCTTCATTCTGTTGTAGGAGACCAAATCCATAAAATATAAAGTAAAAAAAATCATATACCTCAATTATACTTAAACCATACACTTGAACCTCACAAGTGTAATTGGAAAAACATCGAATGTTCTCAACATCCATTTCACTTCCTAGAAGAGTTGGTGCATTAGATAACTATAGGTCCATGAAATTTCACCAAATTGCACATAGCGCCTTAGTGATTCATATGGTTGGACGTAGGGGTACCTTGGTGCTCATCACTTATGATGGATGAAGAGCTATATCAATTACTAAAGACTTACTATGATAATGTAATGAAGATTCTCTTTTAGGGTAAGTTTTTTCTATCTCTTTATCCATGAACAAATAATTTGTTTCATTACCTAAAATAATAATTTCTATTTGCCATTTGTGGATATGAGGTTCATAAATTATGAAGCCCTAGTACAAGCATTATTGTCTTAACCAAATTTTCAAGATTGTTGATCAAATATTTGTATCAATGTTGATATATTGAATGATCTTTTGATATCCATGTGTAAGATTTGCAATAACTGGATGGATTTTATAGATCATTAAACAAATTTTTATTGGGGTATCCTCAAGGTTTTATATTATTCAATCTTGGAGGTTGAAGTGTATGTAGGTGATGAGCAGCGAGTATCCCCCATGCCCAACCATATGAATCAAAAGTGTTCACTAGTGATCTAGTCAAATTCCATTCACTTAGTTCCTAAGTTGCCTATAGTCTTAAATCATGAATCAAGGGGTTGTATGATCGTTGTCTTTCTAACTCTCACTTGTGTTATGAGTACTTATAATTAAATGAGAGTTAAGGCACATGATGTTTATTTATATAAGTATTTTTACATATTTTTTATCCTAATAGCTAGATGAGTAAATGAAGATTTAACAATTAATTATTTAACTACTTAGCTAATCTAATAACTAACTATCCTACTCTAAAGTAGTTATTCCCACTTAATGTATACATCTCCAACTAGTATTACCACTATAAGGTTACCAAGTGGCCATTATTGGGCAAACCAAATGTCCATTACTAGGATTATTAAGCTCGAAGTGGTTGTCCTTATGTTTTTATTATTAATTATATTAATTATTAAAATTATAAATGTAAATTGCATTAAATGTAAAGTGTTGATGGTAAAGAGTAATTTAATCTAAGTATTGCAATGAATGTAAGAAATCTTGACTTTATTGTCGTTCATGCCTATGTGTTTAGGTACATGGCATTTGAATAAGGCATTGTACAATCTCTTCAATTCACACTACAGGCACTCAAAGGAAAAATATTCTAACTTTGAAGAAAAGAAATTAGAAGGGCTTCGCTATGCTATGAATCTACGTTGTCATAAATGTGAGTGGAAGCTGCATTTATATAGGCTCTACCTATGTTAGCGTCAATGCATTTGTAAGCCATCTAACCATGCATTGATGGGGATGCATGAATAAGGCTACGTTGATGTAGCCTATATGAGCAGGACTCATAAGTGGGTAAGAGATATAGTGTATAATTTTCATCATAAACTTTCTAAGTTCAAGATGGGTGGTTTAGTAAATTTGAGTTTGGAAGATTGTTAACATTATTAGCAAAGATTCTATGAGAAGGAATTCCTAGTTTAATTGACAAGAAATTTGGTAATCCCTATTCTGTTGGCTAAAAAAGAGGTTACAAATATAAATGATATGAACAACATTATGTTTTGTGATACTTCAATTGTAAATATAGAGGAGAGCACAACTATAGTAACAACAAGCACTAGAACAAGTGTGCTATATACATGAATACATCAAGTGCAAGTTCTGCAAAGAAGCCCATATCCATACTTGTTATTCGTAAGATGAAAATAGAAAAGGAAAAGAGCATAATTTCTCATAAAAAGGAGGAATAGTTTGGTGAAAATTTCTTGCTTTTCCCTCCTCCTACTTATGCTAAAAGGGTAAATCATAAGTATTTTATAAATGTTGCTATTCTAGATGTGGAGGCCTTAGCATAAAATAACTAAATTATAAATGTAGCTAAGCAAACATACATCCTGAGGACATGTTGACTTAGTGTCAACTAATACTTGTAAGTTGATTACGACATAAAACTATTTTCCTCAAATAAGGATTCCCTACTCTTATGAGTGGAATAATAATAAGAGTTTCTAGGAAGAACTTGTTAAGAAATGGAGCAAGGATGTAGATGCTAGAATAAAGAAACAAGTAAAGTATTGATAGGACTCCAAAGAGTACAATATTTTGAATAATCATGAGCTTGTAAGAGCAAAATTATATATGCATGTGGAATTCATGATTCACTTTGCAGCATTTTGTCAGGTTGAAGATTGTAAACATGAAGTAATGAGAGTATCAATCATTGAGAAAAAAAAAAAGGAAGATTGGGATATAGTGCTTCAAATGCAAATTAGAAAGTATGATAAGTTGAAGAAAGATTTTCAAAATTTTTCTCAAATAGTGAATTAATATAGAGCATATATCATACCCAAGTTGCAATCACTAGAGTAAGGACAAGAAAAAAGTAAAGTATTGATTGAAGTTAATTTCTAAAGAGCAATGGAGCAACAAGGTAGTTTTCTAAAGAATATAGATTGAAGTTAATTTCTAAAGAGAGTGAAGCTACTACATATTAAGAAGAGCTTACATCATTATGAAGAAAAATGAATCTATTAAAGCCTACTATGCAATAGAAATAGCTATAAGTTCTACCACTCCCTACTTCAAAACCATCAAATGATATTGTTATTGCTAATGTTATTTAACATATTACAAAAAATCCATCCTCTCCTAGTGTTGTTCCAAATGAAGTCCTAACTTAAGCACTAGAATCATCCCCTATACCATCATCTTCTTTGATTGCTGAAATATAGTCTACCATATCTATTCCTTAGCTTGGTACTCCATAATGTACTATCACTTTGTGGATAAATAGAGTTTCATCCCCTATACCATCATCTTCTTTGATTGCTGAAATATAGTCTACCATATCTATTCCTTAGCTTGGTACTCCATAATGTACTATCACTTTGTGGATAAATAGAGTTTCAGTTTTTACTATTAGTGTTGAGCTATTCATTGTTTTTTTTTTGTTTAACGAACTCATGAGTAAAGGGGAGTAAGTTCATTAATTCTTAACAATGTATAATTCTTTATGATTGGCCATCATAAAGTATTGTGCACTCATAAATATTCATATTCACTCATTGACTTTATAAAAAATAAAAAATGACGTTACAAACCTAATGATTGAAGGGGAGTTTTGGAATATACTTCTAAGTTAATGTACGTTCATTAGTTTTATAATTCCTTAAGACCATTCATAATCATTCTTAATCTATTAGTAATGAAATGTGTTTTTATCTACCGCTATGTCAAAGCTGTGACATCGTGTACGCAATGTTAGGGTTTAGATCTGACATCAGGTATTCGATGTCAGGGTATATTCCTTGGCCTATAAATATAGTGCATGGGCTCCAGTTTTTGGGTAGCTTTCAAGTTAGTTTTCAATTAGAGTAGAAAAGCTCTTGTCATTTATTTTCCTTTGAGTTAGAATATTTTTTGAGTGCTATAGAGGGAGTCTATGTGTGTACAGTTCTTTATTTGAGCATTGACATACTAAGTGCAACAGTGTGATGGGAATAAAATAAAATCTTTCAACAATCCTTACAACACTAAGACTAGATTAATATTTATTTTAATGCACTTTACTTTTATGCACTCTACTTGACTGCATTTCAATTAAGAAATTTATTTCAAATAGTTAATGAATGCAAGCATGATCACTTCGAGTATACATATAGTACTTGGTAACCTAGCAACTCTTAACTTTTGATAGCCCAATAGTACTATATGTGTTTAGGATGTGTTCAAGAAAGTGGGATGGTTACTTGTGTTAGGCTAGATAGGTAGTAAATGAATTAGATTTTAAATTACTTTACTTTTTATTCTTATTGTAGATGATCACATCCATAAAATATAAAATAAGAAAAATCATATACCTCAATTACACTTAAACCATACCCTTGAGCCTCACAAGTCTAGTTGGAAAGATAATGAACATTCTCAACACTTATTTAACTTCCTACAAAAACTAGTGCACTAGATAACTATAGGTCCATGGAATTTGACTAGATCATGCATAATGCCTTAGTGATTTGTATGGTTGGGCATAGGTGTACTTCATTGCTCATCATTGGCACCGTTTGCAAGGACCTTTTGGTTGTTTTGTGTGCTATCTAGGAGCTAGTGAAAGTATTTAAATTGTTGTAATGAACCTTAGAGTCACATCAGATTTCAAGATTACTACAACAATATTTAGAAGCACACTAGGATTTTTATTTTGCTAACCAAAAATGTCTTCTTCTCACAGGAGCACTTTTCTACCCAAGTTTGATAAAGCTTATTAGCCAGTGCCTCAACAATATTGAATTGTATATACTCATCCTGATGAGTATGTGTCAAACTTCACCTTCATCCTACACTAGGATGAACAGCTACAGTGGTGCAACATGGAAGGCAACATTGTGTTGTTGCCTGATCGAGTTGTTTCTACAATGCTCTACCAAATGCTTATCTAATGTGGTCTCTAGGACTACCATGCAAAGTATATTGTAGAAGATACTAATGCTAGGGATTATCATCCCACTGAAGCAAGATGTCTGTAGGATTGACAACTAGAAAAATGTTATGAATTTTCAAAGGGAAAAGAACTTAACAATTCTCCATTCTTGTTGTACCAACAAGCTAGTGGAGAATCCTTCTTTGGGGGTTTTCCATTCAATGAAACTCCTCTCTTTGACTTTGGTGATGGAGGTAAAAACTAGAACATGAAATCCACAATTCACGATCTTGGTTCTAGTCATAAGGAATCTAATGACAAGGACAAATCTGGAGGGGCAAGTCAAGACAAGGATGTAGACAAAAAGCAATATCAAGGTCATGGTTACAATCACCAAAGAGATGGTAGCAGGCACTATGATTATGCTAGTTCTTCTTCCTCTTCCCCTTCATCATCTTCTTTTTCTAGCTTTGACTGCGGCTACAAAAGGTAAGGCCATGATGGAAGATGATCAAAATGAGTGAAATGACCAAAGGGACAAAAATGATCAGGGGGACCATCAAGAAAGACAAGATCAAGGGCACAAACATTCAAGAGAGGCACATTGTCATGAACAAACGGGTAGTTGAGGACATCATAGGCACCATGATCAAGGCCTCAATGAGCCTCTACTTGCTACTCGAAGTATGCTTAATATCATAGAGGTAGTCAGAATTCCAAAGAAAAACATGTGAAGGATAGTTGGATCAAAAGGCTAAACATGAATAACATTCCTTGATTTGAAGGGCAATATAACTCTAATCTACAGAATCATCTCCAAGCTTTCCAAGATGCATGTGCCTTGTAAAACATAGAGAATGAGTGGCAGAAACTTAAGTTGTTCCTTAGGACACTCATAAAAAAAGTAAAGAGTTGGTACTGGTCCTTAGAGTCAAAATCTATTAGATAATGGAGTACCATGCTGGAATTGTTTAATGATAAATATCAAATGTACTCCAAAGTGTCTAATTTGAGAAGGCAAATCCAAGGATGGAAGCAAGGATCACACAAACCCTTGGATGACACCATCGACCGATACTATTCCTTGATGCACAAATGTCCTAGCCATGGTTATTCTCAATTGGATCAACTTCGCCACATTGTAGATGGGCTTCGATTAGAAACAAGGAGAATCCTTGGTGTCTATGCCCAAGGACGACTATTAGAACTAAGTGTCCATCAGATACAACAATCAATCAAGTAGGTAGCTAAAGAGGAGGATGAACTAAGAAAAAGAGAAAGTGTAGAAGAGTACAACCATGATTCTTCCATCTGTAAGAGGGAGGTTTGATTCTACGATAGTGAGGATGATTCTATATTTGATGAGGGGGTGAATAAGAAAACCTTACCACTTCAAAAATTTCAATATGAACTTATGACCAAGGTTGATTAGTTATGGAACTCCATGGATAGCAGATTTCAAGTTGTCCTCAAAATTATTGAGAAGTCCAAAGAACAAGGTAATGATCGTGAGTGCAGGAGGTGCAAGGAAGATAAATGTGCCTATCATAAAGGTAAGGGAAAAGTTGCTGCAATAAATGAAGTTGTGGATAGAGAATCAGATGATGATCATGGGTGTGACATTTGTCAGTATGAACATCCTAAGGGATTTTTCCCTATTGTGTCACACTTATAGGAGTCTGGGGTATGCCTTAAATCCACAACTTACATAAAGGCAAACATCTAGAAGGTTACCTTATCCTCAAGGTAATTTCAAGGAGTTCCACTAGCAAGAATCATATTATTCAAGTGGAGATCCACCCCAACCATATGAGTAGTATCAGTAGTGGTAGCAACCACAATCATGGGCATTGGCACCACCAAGGAAACAATACCCTTATTAGCAACCTGATCCATATGGTTACTATGTTTAGCAACCCATCTCTCCACATGACTCTTCCAGTCATGTTTCTACTTTCCAACCTCACTACCATTTTTTTGATTATTATCGAACACATTCTTCACATGAAAGAAGGGATACCACCTCTACCCTTTATCTCCTCCTATCCCTGCACATACTCCTCCTCCAATTGCATAGCTACCATTGGCTCCACCTATGTAGGGTGAACTCCCAGCTCAATTGCAACAACACAATGCTATGAGGATTGTTAACCTATAACTAAATCATCAATTGAGTGGGTCAAAACTCAATCAAAGAAAAGACCTTTCTTTTGGCCCCGCAGTCCACTTAAGCCCTCTCATACACCTGTAGTTGACAACCCTGCTCCTACCTCTCCCTCCTCTATATCAAATTCCTTTGGGCCTTCTTCAAACTAAAATCTACCTAGGATCCATACTGTAATGCTCAGTCACACTGTATCTAATTGGATCTGTGCTAGAAACCTTCCTGGGAAATTAGCTAATCCTAGAAGTCCTCTAATTTATTTGTAGATTGATGGGAATGAATTGTGCAAGGCTCTTCTCAATTCAGGTTCTAGTGTTAATTTAACTTGTCATGAGATGTACACTACCTAGAACTTGCCTCCTCTCAAGAAGAGAAACATAGGATTAGAGTTGGTAGACTAGTCCATCACTATTCCATTAGAACTGGTAGAAGAGATTATGACCATTGTCTATGGGTGGTCTTATCCTACTAATTTTTTGGTAATCAAAGTGGAGAACTACAAAGGAGATTTCCCAATCATCATGGGAAGGGCATGGATGAGCACCATCGATGCAAGAATGGGCATAAGAGATCTTTCCTTGGAAATATGCAAAGAAAATGCATTTGGAAAGATCGAGAAGAAGAGAGTTCCATGCATCTCATATTGCAATATAGGGTGAAATTTTGTGCAAAAGCTTTGGGTCGTCAAGCACCACGACCAAAAGGTTTAAGAAGTGACTTGAAGCTAAGAAGCAAGTATTGTAGGAGACAAGTGTAATCCTTATATCATAGGATCCAATTTCCTAACGAGTAAAAGAATGTCCAAGTTATGCCATATGTAAGAAGAGGAGGCCATTCGAAAGGTTATGATGGTTAAAAAGGAGAAAAGGCTTAGGAAGAATTATTTTGTAAAGTCTAATGAATCATGATAGTGACTTGTAAAGACAAGATAAACTAAGTTCACAAGGAACTAACCAATGTACAAGCAAGTCCAAAAAAGACTGTAAAGAATTACAATCAAGTGATTAAGAAGAATGATACATATCCTTGAGAGTTACAAATTTTGTAAGATGATATATAATTTGTTAAGTTTTCTTATGGACTTAAATCCTATGTAAAACCAAACTTTAATAGGAAATAAAAAAATTTATTTGGAATGCATAAAAGGTAATTTGTTAAACTCAATTGTACTCCTAATAAGATATCACATTTTCATTGGCAATCAACATTTGAATTTACATTAGTGGAAGATGGATGCAAATTCCTAGAGAAGAATGCATATGTAGAGTATGTAGTTCAAAAGATCTTAACGATGAACAACATGATTTTCTTAGTTATCATGAAACCAAGCATTAAAGATAAAAATATAATATTGTAACAAGAATCTATATAATTTTTTTTACACTAGTGTTAATTAACCACTTTGTTAAATCGAGATTTAATTTTCATCATAAAAATATAACTCTTGTTACATGGGTCTTCCAACGTAAGAAAACTTGAGTTAAATTCACGTTTAAAAACAATGGTGAGGATGTCTTCGTTTACGCCACACAAGAAATGTACCAAGCTTAATTAAAGTGGTAAGGAGTTCAGAGCCAAGAAAAATTGTGAGGAGCAGCATTGAAGCTTCGTATCCCTGGAATTTGAGCCAAAGATATCCCTTTGTAAAGCACACCAGATGTCTCTTAGAAAGTGACATGGATAAGGATGAAGCATATGTGGCGGCTCTCCAACTGAATTTACCTTAAAAACTATGCAGGGTCCTTGCCCTTGATGATTTATCAATGGCGGCCCTTTACACACAAGTTGGTATCCCCAGCTCAGACAATTACCGTTTCAGCCTCAGAGACCCCTGTTGCAGCAACTCCAACGCTTCTAACACTCACTTCTTCCACGGCACCTCTTCCACTAAAATCAGAAATGGCCGCAGCTCAAGGCGGATACTTGTGAAATCGCTTGCGTTTTGGAAACCCAAAGCCGAGAAACCTTCTTCTGTGGAATTAAAGCCCATATCCAGCGAGGAGCAGTTTGATCAAATTCTTTCCGAGTCTCAACAGAGCAGCCATGCCGTGATTATTGATTGGTAATTTCCAATTTCAACGTATTTTATGTCAGCGAGCCGTTGTTGGTGTCGTAAATTTAAAAGTAGTTATTGGTTGCAGGATGGCTCAGTGGTGCAGGAAATGCATATACTTGAAGCCCAAACTGGAGAAACTGGGTGCAGAGTTTTATCCAGAGTATAATTCCCAGAATTCTTGTTTTTGTAACATTTTGTATGATGATCATGAAGCATCTGAATTTGGTCAATTTCATTTGCAGGATACAATTCTACTGTGTTGATGTCAATGCTGTTCCCAAGGCTCTAGTGGATAGAGGAGGCATTTCTGTAAGTCGTCTTTCTGCTGTGTTTCAGCAAATTTCTTTAGATTTTAGCTCAAACGCTTACAACGCAATTTTCTAATGGTGGTGTGAATGACTGGAATGCATTTGGGGATTTCAGAAGATGCCAACGATTCAGGTTAAGTCCCAAAGCTGCATTATGTTATTCGAATTTATTGTGGTTTGGAGGTGATTTGTTGATTGGAATTACCTGCTGATGCAGTTGTGGAGAAATGGGGCAAAAAGGGCAGAGGTGATCGGAGGTCATAAAGCATGGATGGTCCTCGATGAGATCCGTGATATGATAAACAAGAATTGAAGCATAGCCTCAGAGGTGTTTCTCACTTCCATGTATTATTTTGAATAAATCAATAAAAATCTTTTGTATTGTTACCGTGTAAATGCCGATAATCACCCATTCTTTGAGCATCTTTTGTAATGAATTAACCCTATTAGTTGAACGAATCCGCACATGTTCAATTTTCAGATTTAATTTTTTATAAAAAGTGAGTTGGTTCGCATGGATATATCCTATGCTTCTTGTTCAGTTGCCTTTTCCCTCCTTAAATTTCACCTTTGCAAGGATATATACTATGTTTCATGGAAGAACTTATATATTTTCAAAGTTTTATGGCTTTTCTTTTTTCCCATTATGGATTTTACTATCGGAGATGTAATCCATTTATATTCTTTAATTTTTGGACTCAACATTTATGTAGATGCTACTGTCTAAAAATTTACTACATGACATTCTTTACTCAACCAAACATACTTATAAGACTTGTAGATATTGAGGGGTATTGGAACCTAAAATAAGTAAAACATAGGTACACCCCAAGATTTATAGAAGTTTATAACTTAGTGCTACCTAGTAGAATCGAATTTCTAACTTGGGGTTACCAGGCTAAGACCCATACAACTAGGCTAACACCTCACTATTAAGACATGTAGATATTGAGTCTAAATTCATGAATCCATATAGATTAAACTTTCAAAAGTTATATCTATAAACAATTCTTACATTTCACATGTGATGAGTCGTGTGTTGTTGGCTGTGATATCACGTACGTGATATCACAGTCGATGCGATATCGCGTATGCGATATCATGTATGCGATATTGCAGCCGACGCAATATCACATACGCGATATCGCAGCCTGTCTTCTCATCTATAAATAAGAGGCAAGCATATTGGAGTTCGGTGTGTTAAGTTTTGATTTTAGTTCTTAGTGTTAAGTAGGGACTTTTTGTCAATTTTTCCTCTCAACCCTTTCTCTCAGTGCATGCCTGCAGTGTGATGAATGTAATTGTACGACATCCTTATTCGAGTGTGACATACTTGGACACACACATGACTGGCAATAAAGATCGAGATTACTTCATCATTGCAGCATCCACTTAACTTAATTATTTAATTAATTGTTATTGTTATTTATTGATTTCTTAGTTAATATCTCTCTACCCTTAACTCCTGTTAAATGCGAAATGAGTATGACTTAATCATGAGCATTTAAGTGTGACTACTTGGTAACCCAGTAGTGTACCTAGGCCATGTGCTTGGTAATCCCAGTGGTAGTCATGCACGAGGTCCAAAATGTATACGGATGATTAAGGAACAGATGCTCATCACACTTAGGCTAGTTTAGATTTTCTCTCACTCTCTCCCTCTCCTAGTTAGTCAATATTATTTACCATCACACCCAGGAGTAGCATTAGTGTAGGAACACATCATACACCTCACTCTAGACTAAACCATATGTGACAAAGCTAATACTAGTCTAGGTGGGAAGATAGCGAACTGCAACCTAAGAGTAACTGTCTAGATATCACAACTAGTCCATCTACAAAGTTCGATCGGATCGTGCGTGAAACACTCGTATTTGTATGGTTGAGTGTAGGGGTACCTCACCACTCATCATTGGCACCGTTGCCAGGGACGATGCTAGTTATCTAGATTAGTTATATCATACAAGGTCGTTGTATAGGAATTAACGATATATCTTTTAGGAAGAAATCATTATAAAAAAGTCACATATAAATTCACACACAATTGCACAACCATGCCTCTCCTACAAGACTATGATAATGCCATACCTAGTGAGAAAATTCATTCGAGAACCAACGAATTAGATGACAATGAAGATTGGAGTACGCAATCCGAGGTGGGGGTTTCTTATAAACATAAATGAAGGCAACATCGTCCCAACGCATGAAAGCATAACTTACTCGATGACGATGAACCCCTACTGGCCACTACAAGCCTAATGCAGATACCAGAGGCTGTTTGAATCTCCCGTAGGCCTCGTAAAGAGAGTTGCCTACCCAGGCTCGATTTAAACAACTTCCTTAATTTCTCAAGAGGCTATGACTTAGATCTGCAATAACATTTACAAGTCTTCTACGATGCCTGTGCATGGAACAACATTGATAACAATTGGAAAAAACTCAAGCTCTTTCCTATGACACTCATTGGCCAAGAAAAAGTATGGTATAGATCATTAAAACCAAATTCAATATGACCAAGTTTCAATGTTTCTAACATGCAAGGATCCTCACCTTTCATTTATTAATCCTCACCATGCTCAACCATTTAGTTATGGGGGATATCCCCCATTTTAATAACAAGCATCATTAATAAATATTTTTCATTTTTTTTAATTTTACAATTTTTTTCCAGTTTTTCATCTTTTAACTTCTTGTTTTATCTTTTTGTCTTTTTGTCTTTTTTGTCTTTTTATCTTTTTATAAGTAATCTCATCTACGAATAAGACACTCATGTGACTCATTAGTTGAGGTGTGTTCTATGTTATCGAGTCTCAAACGATCAATTATTTGGACAGTGAGCCCATTACACCCACTCATCCATTCTACAAATAAGAGGTTCTGTTCGAGGGTATAGTGATATTCTTAACATTCTTAAAACTTAAAATTAATCTTGTGCTCATTGTACCCAGAATGAAGAAGGATGGATCAAGAGGGAATGATTAGGGTGTGACATCAAGGGGACTTGCGAATTCTCTTTGGTGACATATGTGAGAGTTATCACGCAATGTCGTTGTACTAAGATCCTTGTAGATCTAATGCAAAATGGGAGTAAGAGTAATCAAAAAGCACTCAAAGATCCAATGGTGTTCTAGGGGGTCCCACTAGAAAGACATGCACCCATGCCTGAAGGTTGGTGGCTTCTCTAGATCCATTCTTTCAAAATAAAAGAAAGAGAAAAAGAAAAGAAAAGAAAATGAAAAAAAAGTGCCACAAAAAAAAATCACTCCTCCCTTGAATAAAATGCCAAGTGATCGTATGCCTTGTTGTTATGGTACTCTCATAGTCACTCATCATGGGATAAAATAATGTGGTGTCACTGATCAGAGGAATGGACTTGGTCTTGATCTTGGAACGACGAGTTAATGACACATTAATCACGCTTTACAGGCAAGATTCACTGTGCCCTGGGTCAGTTACCTCATGTCTCGATCTCTACAATCCCTTCTATACCTCATCTCATCTCATTGTTCATGTATTTGTAACTTGTGTCTTGTGTAGCATAGAATTTTGACCTCATTCCAGTGATACTTACATGTGTGTGTGTTGTGGAACCAATGTGGATTACATTTAACCCTTCTAGTGCCTACAGACATTTTAAGGTGTGGTTATGCAAGGGCATTATAGGTTGGAACCTGCTTTGGGGAGGACCCACTTGCGTAATTTTTGTAATTTGCACCTATAACACATCTTCCACACATCATCTACTACCCTCTACGCATTGTCAACGATATTCTTTCTATCCCTTTGATTCACATGTTCCTATGAACCATCACATGGCCTTTTTCTCTCCCTTACCACCCAAGGCCTTATTGATCAATTTCACGCCATCATAATTGTTGTTCCTTCAAAACTAATTGAATTACCCTAGAACCCTTTACCAATTGTCCAGATGTCCTTAGTTTACAACATTGATTTCAGAAAAATGTTAAAAATTTGGTACATTTTATAAAGTGCCTAACTTTGATAGGCTGCGATATCACATATGCGATATCGTGTCTCAAAAATATATATATACGTAGCCCCCCTGCACCTATAAACATCATTTGCAATTATTCACGTGGGGGAAGTTTTCCAATTTTCTCTCTACGACTTATGATTGCACGCCCTTGGCTTTCATACCCATATCTCGCTCATTGGTCCTCCGATTTTCATTTCGTTTGAACCCACTTGAACCTAGAGTGTTTAGCTTAGTCGAGGGGAAGGGGCACACGCCTAAGAGTGTATAACTTTTTTGAAATTTGTCATCGCCCGAAGGACATTATCAGGGGTAATTAGTTCTAACATTAAGGATAAATGTGCCAAAAATAATTTCATCCCTTAGTTATATCGGGAAACTAAATTTGGAAACCACCTAAGTAAAAAAGGACTTACTATTATAATCTTTCTGAAAACATCACATGGAGATAAAAATACATTCATTAAGGCAAGCAGTAAGGTATAACTTAACTTCGGAAACAGCCTTACTAATGATTGGCCCTGTGTGATTGTAGATGGCCCCAAAACTTGGACAACAGGAAGGTCCTGCTCAAGGTGGGAGTAAACAACCTAGGAAAGGTGAATAACAAGTTCCTGTTGAACAACATGCAGAGCAAGAGGAACAATCATTTAGCATTCACCAAGAAGACCCTACTACTGTACAATCAAGGCAGGTAGAAGGAGGAGCTACTGTAGCACCTGAACAAGGACAACATCTCACATTGTCCTAGGATTGTGTTCAGGCTATCCACGAAAGGTCCACATTCACTGAGGTGATTATGGAATTAAATTTTGAATCTTTCACAGAGTTTGCTCCAGAGGTCATTAGGGATCACCTCAAAGGGTTCCCCCCATGGCCTATCCTCTCTGAAAGCAATGTCTGGTACTTGGGGGAAACGTACCAATTTTGGCACAACAAAAAAGAAGGTACCATAGTTAACATTTGTGGTGTGACTGTTGATTTCTTTGTTCAAGCCATTTCAGAAGTATTAAACCTTCCAAATAAAGGGCCAAAGGTTGCTCAGAACTAGCTACACACTTTTAGAACTGAGCAACTTAATAAACTATTGATAGAGAATAAAAAGGTGATGGAAGAAAAAGAGAAGGCTGACTGGGATGCCTCTATGACACAAGTGCAAACTTACATGCATGCTAAGGCACTCAAGGCCTTACAAGAGGAGAAACTCTAGGCCATACTTCAACACCATCAAATCTCAAGACTTGGAGCACAAGACAAGGAAAAGACACCCATGGAGGAGCCATCGCCACCAAGAACTACATGAGTTCCATCCAATCTTGTAGTTATAGGATTTTCTTTTGCATTCTTCGTATTGTGTCTCAATTTTGTTCTAATTTCACACTGTGGCATGAATCCATTCTAGTCAGTCAATAATCCGATACCTATCCACTATGTAATCAATGGAGCTTATTCTCACTTTAACTCGAGGACGAGTTTTCATTCAGTCGTGGGGGTATGATGAGTCGTGTGCTGTTGGCCATGATATCACATACGTGATATCATAGCCTGTCTCCACATCGATAAATAAGAGGCAGGAAAATTGGAGTTCGGTGTGTTAAGTTTTGATTTTAGTTCTTAGTATTAAAGTAGGGACTTTTTGTCAATTTTTTCTCTCAACCCTTTCTCTCAGTGCATGCCCACAGTGTGATGATTGTAATTGTATGGCATCCTTATACGAGTGTGACGTACTTGGACACGCACATGACTAGCAATAAAGATTGAGATTACTTCATCATTGTAGCATCCACTTAGTTTAATTATTTAATTAATTGTTATTGTTATTGTTATTGTTATTTATTGCTTTCTTAGTTAATATCTCTCTATACTTAACTCCTGTTAAACATGAAATGAGTACGACTTAATCATGAGAATTTAAGTGTGACTACTTGGTAACCCAATAGTGTACCTAGGTCATGCACTTGGTAATCCCAGTGGTAGTCGTGCATGAGGTCCAAAATGTATACGAATGATTAAGGAATAGATGCTCATCACACTTAGGCTAGTTTAGATTCTCTCTCACACTCTCCCTCTCCTAGTTAGTCAATATTATTTACCATCACACCCAGGAGTAGCATTAGTGTAGGAACACATCATACACCTCACTCTAGACTAAACCATATGTGACAAAGCTAATAATAGTCTAGGTGGGAAGATAGTGAACTGCAACCTAAGAGTAACTGTCTAGATATCACAACTAGTCCATTTACGAAGTTCGATTGGATCGTGCGTGAAACACTCGTATTCGTATGGTTGAGTGTAGGGGTACCTCGCCACTCATCAACATGAGAATCTCATAATGCATCCATGTAAAACTAAATAGTTTTTTTTAATACAACTAAATACGTATTTTCTTACAATTGCAACTTGTAAATAATCTACATTACATGACTTCAATTTGTATAAGCTAGATCACAAGTGGTTACCTTATGGCATGTGGTTACACAAATTAAGGAAAGGTTCACATCAAACTACCTCCCAAGCTTAAAATATACATTTATATATTATTGATGTACAATGTCATGTTTATTGATGAGCACAAGGTATTCCCTACATCCAACCATATGAATCCCTAGTGTGTATGCATGATCCAATTGAATTTTATGGACTTCTTTTACCTAAGCAGCTTATATACTTAGATAGTAAAACATGTGATAACTAGTCATTGTCTTCCTAATCATTACTTGTGTTAACTTGTTCGTATGGCTAAGTATGATTGAGGTGAAAGATATTTATTATTATTTTTATAATTTTTTATAATTTTCTTTATCCGTAAAATGATAAACTATAGTAAGGGTTGAAATATTCAAGTTTACTAATTAATAACTAAATTATCCTAAACATGGAAAATTCGTTCCTACTTTCTGTACACATCTTGAACATATACTAACATTGTTGGGTTACCAAGTGTTTACTGCTAGGCATATTAAATATTCACTGCTAGGGTTACCAATCGTTAGTATATTATGCTCAAAGTGATCATACTCATGTTACTTATTAATTAGAATGTTAAACATTTAAGTACAAGAAAATAAACTACATTTAAATAAAAATATTGGAATGTAAACTTAAACTAATCTAAGTGCTACAATGGAGAGAAGAAATCTTGATTTTATTATCATTTATGCAATTGTGTCTATGTACATATTGCACACAAATACAATTCCATACAATTAATTCAATTCATGCTATGGGCACTCAGAGGAAAATTTTCACTAAGTTCTAGGGAGAAAATTGCAAGAGTTTGGCCAAGGGAATGACCAAAAGATGTCATAAATGTGGTTGGTATGCACACTTATATAGGCTTCAACATATCTTGAGATGTGTTGATGGGGATGCATCGATAGGGTTGCATCAATAGGCATGTGTCAATGCAGTTGACTTATTGATGCTTCATCATACCCTCATGACTAATTGAAAACTCATCCTCGAGTAAACAAAATAGGATCAAGCTTCTTACAAAATTCAAGGAAGTATGAAACTAACTAATTGATTAACTATAACAAATAAAATAACTCTTAGGTGTCATTTCATATGAATATAAAATTGGTGCAATTTACAAGAATGTGGACACTGGAATAAAAATTGGTAGGTGCCTATTAGATGGGTGGAGATAGGATGAAGTCTTCACACCATGTTGAGATGGAGGGTCATGTGATGCAAAGGATCCTTCATCATGCCCCTACTCTACTGGAGGTCTAGGCTACCCTGCTATTGTTGCTGAAAGTTGAAAGACATCTAGAAGTACCTTTATTTTTCTTTTGTGCCTTGTGGATTGTGAATAGTCTAGGTTTCTTCGCCTAGATGAGCTAGTGTTGGTATATCTCATGGATATGGCAATGTAGGAAACATTTTTTTCATGTTGACAAACCATACTGTAAATTGTTTACATTCAAAGTTGAATGTATGGATTAGGTTTTGTATTTCTTAGTAGTCACTTATTCTTCTAACCAGGTTCTCAGCAACAAATCTTTGATTAATAAATTTGCTTCTAAAAACCTTAAGCTTTGTGTTGGCCACATCCAACATTTTTTAAGTCTCTTTGTGGAGCTTGGAATTTTCTTTATAAAGGAGGTAAGAGCTAGTCACTTGCTTTTCTAATTCTATTATGGGTCTCCCTACTATTAGCATTGCCAAGTTTTCATAGCAGAGGTTGGTAAACTTCCTGTATTTAGTTATCTCCTCGATTTTCAACTCCTTTAGGCATATTTCTACTTGATTATAAGTGTTGAGGCCATCAAAGAACATCACCTCTTTGTTGGAGTTGTTGGAGCTATTGGAGGGCTTCGTTCATCTTTGTCTTAGCCAACTTGATTTCCTTTTTGTTGACTTTCTTGATCATCTTGAGCTGGTCCCTGTAATGATTTTTAACTTATTCATATTTTAGGGCCTACTTCTTCCAAGTGATGACCTCAATTGCAGTATTTTGACAAAGAGCATGAACCTCCTCCATTGAGAGATTCCTATTTTCTGCAGCCAACCTCCTCAAATCTATGTTTACCTTAGCAAGTTGTACTTGTTGCTCATGAATGTTTTCTACCATTTGGTCCTTTTGTTGCTTAGCATTTCATAGGCAATGATTATCTTAGGTTAATGCTATATTTTTCTTGCGAACTTGAGGGAGGTCATGGTTAGTAGAATTCACCATTACTTCTGACAATGACATTTCAAAGATCTTCATTTCCTTGGCATTTTCAACCTCTTGATATTTTTGTTGAAGCTATTGAAAGCTTAATCTCTAGTGATTTCTAGCCCCAGAATGGTAGGATACAACAAGTAGGCTTTAAGTTTTGCAACCTCAATGGTCAATCGCTAATTGTTATTAGTGGCCTTCTCAAGTTATGCATTTGTGATTATGAGCTTGCCCCTTATCTCTAGTAGTTATGACTAGGTAGTTAATATGTCTTTTAGGAGATCAAAGATCTATAGAATTGGTTGCCTAGTTTCAACTAATTGCTCTAACACTTCTTCATATTAGGTTGCACTCATCCTTCTACTCCCTACTACTATTGATACTTGTACATTTTCCATGGCAGCAACATCAAAGACAAATGTAATAGGAGCACTTAGAGCTTCTCTAATATGATTCTTCACTACCTCTACTATAATCTCTTAGCCCTTGTGTGGCATGACCAAGATCATCACTCCCTCATCTTCTTCTAGAATTTCAAAGAAGGCTATTGCATTCCCTAGAATTTTGGAAATGCTTCTCTTGGTATGAACATAGTGACTTCTCTAGCATCAGGATTGGAGTGAACAAGTGCCTAGTTTCTTTATGAAGAGAACAACAGTTTCATCTCATCATACAGTGTCATCTCATCATCCAACTAACTAATGATCCTTGTAACCTCATTTAGATGGGTCATGGCTAGTCTATATACCAAATATTCTCCACCATCTCTGAAGGCTTGTTGTTATTACAATTGCTGCTCTCTATGTTTTCTTAGATGCTTTGTAGTTTCCAACATTTTAGGTGTTTTCTTCGATGCTGTATTTGGTGGTTGTTGTTGTTGTTCCTTCTCCTAAAGTTTGGCAAATGCTTTTTCTTTCATCATCTCTTTCCATGATGTGGAATGAGCTCTATGAACCACATCATTAGAATAGCATGTTATTCCTTTCCTTTTACAGAGTTTCCTGATGAAACATGGAAAGGGAAGTGTCTTCATACTCTTCTCATTCTTCTTGAAATGCTTCTCCATTTTAAGGAAAATGAGTTATAGTAGGTTAAATAGAAATTTTTTGCTTAGATATGCACATGTCTTGGTAGAGAAGTTTGTTATGTTTCTTGGCCTCATCATTGGATTGAGGTGATAGGCGATAATGTTAAAATATGCTTGCTCCACTTTATTGAGGGGATGGTACTCCTTACAGTTTACTTTATAGCATCGCTAGATCCACTCCTTCTTAGCTTCTAGGTCTACTTACATAGATATTTTTGCCAATTTTACCCTGGTGTTGGCTAATCCAAGGGCCTCTATAATTTCTTCAACCAAGTAAAAGATGATGATGTTTTTGATTTTAACTGTGGCATCCCCTTGTTAGTTATTTGAGAAGAGGTAAGTTTCTCCCATGTACCATTCCCCACTGTTGAAGAGAATGGCCCATAGTGGAGACCCTTGGAGTTGTGTTTATATCTCTTTTGGTGCAAGCTTTAAAAATAGTCCAAATTTTAGCTCATGAAGGATGAAGCTCTAGATTTTCTTGGTATGGACCTTATCCAAGCAGGGTTTTATGAGTGCAACCTCTAGATTAGGTTGTGGCCTTGGGAATTTGTCCTCCTTAGACTTCCATGTTTCTCGTATGGGAATCCGATTGATAGATTCCACCTTGGGCTCCTTATGTAGGGGCCTGGTAGCATGGGTGGCCTTAGTTTCTTATTCTTAGGGTTATTGCTATGGTTGCTATTGTTGGCTCCTTCCACCACATGGTCATTTTTCCCTAGGTTTTGATGGCCCTCCTACCTGCAGTCGTTACTTAGGTGCCATCTGCGATTACAAACATAACCCTAAATTAGATTTTCATGCATAATCTTTATTTCCTTTGGATACATTTTTTTGTTCGATTGGGATATGTTTAGTGGTCAAAAATTTAAAATTGTATTGTTAAGTCCTTATTTAGTGACTGTAAGCATATGGTATAATTTCATTATTATTTTATTCATACTTTAGCAGAGGTTGATTGTTGATATTAATTCTTGTGATCACTAATTTAATATTATTTTAATATCTTATTCATGGGGAGTTAGAAAAATTTTTGAAAAATATTTTTTGAAAACTTATTGTTTGATGTCCCCACGATGTAAAGTGTACCTCCAGTAGCTTGAGGATTGAAGAATGGGTGAAAATGGTTAAATAGTTGAGAAGTTATGGCTCTTTGAAGGCTTTGAGCTCTAAAAAATTGCAAAAAATCCTTGTGCATTTATGAGAAAATGTAAAAAATATGCTAAGTGTTGCACATATTTATAGGATTCTTGTGTTGTGTTGATGGGGATGCATCAATGGAGTTATGTTGACTAGTTTGGTTGCATCAATAGTAGTGCATTGATGCAACTATTTGCAACAATTTTTCACTTAAAGATATCAAGGGATTTTAAAAAGGTTTGGGGTCAAAATAAGAGCCAAATAGAAGCTAAAAAGCTGAAAAATCATAGTAGCAACACAATTGAGGGTACCATTTATGAGATTGAAGCAATTTGATCATGAGAGATGAGTAATTGGAGGATGTTTCTTATGCCAAAATAGAGCAAAAACTAGATGTTTCAAGTTATCAAGATAATTAAGATTGTAGTGGCACCTATGGTTAGGGAATTGAACTTAAAGTAAATCAAAAGATATGCAAGTGGGTCCTTTCTCGAGTAGGCTTATGCCTAATATGGCCTTGCATAACCTCATCACAAGAAGTCCATAGGCACTTAGGATGATGAATGGCTATTTTAAGTTAAACTCCATATCCATGTGAGGGATTGTCTTAGGATTATGCAAACCATAGAACAAAACTATTAATTTACCATGGCATGAGGTAGTGAGGTGAGAGAAAATGGAGTGTGTGAATGGTAGATGAATAAGCCACATAATGGTCACATGGGATCCTTAGTAAAATTTGTGATTAAGATGATCCAATACCAAACTTTTTTGAGTCTAGACTAAGTACATTCTAATTATAGTGAACTTGCATTAACATATTCCTTCTTTCCTATCATCAAGAGCCTATGACAACCACAAGTGATGACCATCACTTCAACAAAAGAAGAAAATAGCAAAAAGAAGTAGGTAGAACCTTAGTTATAGGGGTGGCTTCAAGCATTAATAGCGTCTTTCTAGCCCCATAACCAGTGTTTATAGCCCATGAAATTGTAAAATGGATGTTCTTTGAATTTTCCTCTCTTTGTTTTTTTTTATGGGAACCACATCATACAGAGACATCCTTTCTTTTATGGTTGATAATGAAGTGATGATATACTCATGAGAATCCTTAGAACTTAATCCCCTTGAGGTCACATCCTTTTCCATTCTCACTAGGTCCTTTCCTAGTTTGTTGTGTAACAAGATCACATGTTACTTTTAGTTTTAATGTGAAAATACCTTCATGTTCCATGATGCAGACTTCACATGAAATAGATGAAATGGGTGGATGTCATGAACGCACTACTTGATACCACCAAAAAATTAATAGATTGTTAGTAGGGAACATAATCAAAGGATAAAGTTAGCGTTTTGTAATTAATCATAATTTTCATAGTTGCATTCAATAATTTCCAAAATTTGTAGTAGACATGGAACAAAATCAAGATTTCAAATAAGACTAAATGAGAATAACAAGAAAAGCAAAAAAAAAATATAAAAAATCAATAAAATATTTTAAAAAATAGAAAACATATAAAGAATGATGCAAATCAAAAAGAAAAAAAGTATTTTATTCTCATCAAGATGTTATGGTAGATGGATATCTCCCCCATGTTTAAGTTAGGAGGAGGAGATTTAGAAAATGAAGTGTGCTTGTTCTTTATCAAAGGTGTTAGTGTTATGGTTGATTACATGGAAATTCATAATGGTTTGAGTTACTGGATGCTAAGTAGCATGTGCTTTTGAGGGCTTGTTGGATAGTAAATTATCATAGCCTCAAAAGAAAAAGTTGAATGTATGATGTAATTTCCTTCCCATAATATCTAGAACTTGGTTCGTTTTGGCATATGCATGGGATTCCAATAGAGAACATGGTCTCTTGGTTTGAATGTAACTTTTCTTATATGTGGATAGCGATGTTGTTTATTATATGCCTTATGCACTTCATTCATCATTAGTCCTATTCTTTGATTTTCATCTAGCATGTTAAGTATCATAAGTCAGTTCTTTTGTGCTAGGTTAATATCTAAGTCAAGTTCATATGCAGTTGTGAGTGTATTGAGTTTAGTTTGGATTGAGAGTTTAGGTAACTTTCTGTACACTATCTCATAGGGAGAGTAACCTATAGGAAGTTTCTATGTTAAGTGATATGTTCAAAGGGCATTGTTAAGTTTGGTGTTCCAATCCTTTCTACATCTACTAATAGTTCATGTTAGAATTCAAGTGATCTCCCAATTGGTGATCTCTACTTAACTATTGACTTGAGGGTAATAAGGTGCTATAAGTTTATGTTGCACCCCCAAGCATTGTATTAACTTACAAAAGTAGCACCTGTGAAATGTGTTTCATTATAAAAAAGTAGTGTTCTAGGTATACCAAACCTATTTACCACATGTTTTTGAAAGAAATGAGCGCTAATAGTAGAAATATAGTAAAAAATGGTTGCAAATTCAGCCTACTTGGTACAGTAGTTAACAATAACAATAATATATGACTTTTTATTGGACATGGGAGTGATGGGTCCCATAAAGTTAATTCCCTAAAGGTTGAAAGGCTCCAATGGTTGAATCCATAGGTAGAGCCCTCTCATTTTGGTTATCATTCCTCCATCTCATTGACACCTCTAGCAACAATGGAGGAAAAGATGAGCATTCCTAAATATTATTGGTAAAATGTATCTTGCCATTAGGATCTTTGTGGCTATTCTTCTTCTTGCATAGTGGCCCTACAAGGACCCTCATGAGCATCTTGGAGGACTCTCAATTGATCTACATTAGGTACATACCATTGTACCAGGCTATAAGCACAAACTTTGTAGAGGTTTTCCTCAGTCTTGATGTAGTGTTTAGGCTAGTAGAGAAACTAGTGTTTCCTTCTATGATGCCATTTGATAGGAGTCTCTTGTGTGAGTAGATATGAAAGGAATGCATCATACCAATTTGTGACCCTTGGTGCATGAATCGTAGTTGGCTTAGTAAAGAGAAGTTAATCTAGAAATTGATTAGATAAGATCTCTTCATTATCATTGCTATTCCATCTTAATCGAGACAAATGATCTACAACTACATTCTTAGTTCCTTTTCTATCTACCATTGTAAGATCAAACTCGTATAAGATCACCAATAACTAGCTAACATAGGGGCTTACCACTAGCTTATTCATCAAAAAGCAGATTGCACTATGATCAATATGCACAAAAATTGGGTATCCAAGCACATAGTGCATAAATTTTTCTAAGGCATACCCCACCACTATTAGTTCTTTTTCCATTGTGGTGTAATTAAGTTGCATACCCATAATGTTTCTGCTTTCATAATGGATATAATATGGGTGTTTTTGATCATTCATTTGTGTCAATACTACTCCTAATGCATAGTTGGATGAATCTATCATGATGTGAAATGGTTTGGACCAATTAGGGGCATGTAGAACTGGATTCTTTATGAGCTTATGCTTCAAGTATTTACATGCTTTTTTGCATTATCTTGTCCATTCAAAGGTTGTATCCTTCTTGGTAAGCTCTACCAGTGGCTTGGTGATTTTATAGAAATTTTCAATGAAAGTAACCAATATGACCAAGGAATGGCCTCACATCTTTGATAATTTGAGGTTGTCTAGTTATTCCTTGGATGATCCTTATGTTTTCTAAGGTCCATGTTAATTCCTTTCCATGAAATTCTATATCCCAAAATAATGCCATCTTGAACCATCAAGTGTCTTTTTTGCTAGTTGAGTTGTAGGTTTGTCTCCACATATTGTTTTAATACCTACTCAAGAAAATCCAGTATCTTTTCAAAATTAGTACCATAGAGGAGAAGTAATTTATAAATAATTCAACATCATTACTAATCTATTGCTAAAAGATGCTTAGAACTAAGCATTGGAAAGTTGCAGGGCATTGTAGAGGCCAAAGAACATATTCTTGTATGTGAAATTCCTCTAAGGACATATGAAAATTGTTTTGTCCTAGTCTTCTGGAGCTATTTGTATTTGGTTGTATCCAATATACCCATCTAGAAAACTATAATAATTATGTTCTACAATGGTATCTAACATGTGGTTCACGAATGACAATGAAAAATTATCTTTGAATGTAGCCATGTTTAATAGCCTAAATTCTATGTAGACTCTCCATTGTTATCATTTCTTTGGCACAATGATGAGTGGGCTTACCCACTCATAGTATATCACCAAATAGATGAATCCTTCTTTGAAATTTTTTTCAACATCATTCTTTACAACTTGCTATAATTTTGGATTCTGTATTTGCTCCATTTTTTCCATCTTATTAATATAAGCACTTGGAGAAGTTTAACTGGTTTCATGCACATAATTGAACTAGAGCTAACATCTATTATCAGCCATTGGGTACCCCTATTATTTTGTGGTTGCTGCGTATAGGCACCTTTGGACATCTGTTGTTTCTACATACTTCTTACATGATGTGAAGAATGTGCTCTTCATAACTCATATTTTCTACACGCAATGGTACCCTATTTCACTGTACATGATGTATGGAACCATATTCTTTTCAACCTTTCCAAATTCATTTTTCTTGGAGATTTCCAAGGAGAGGTCTTTGATCTCTAGCTTGACATCAATTGTGCTTAGCCAAGCCCTTTCCATGATGAATGAGAAGTCCCCCTTAAAATTGTCTACATGGATGACCAGGAAATCTGCTAGATAGGACCACTCATAAATGGTGATTACCATATCCTCCATCAATCCCAACAGAATAGTAATGGATTAATCAGTAAGTTTTAATTTGATGTTACATTTCTTTAGTGGGGGTAGGTTCTAAGTTTCATATGTTTTTTAGGAGATTAAGTTCATCCTTGAACTTGAGTCTAGTGGAGCTTTGCATGGATCATTCCTTGCAATTTGTATGTAAATTGTAGGACTTTCAAGATTAGATATTTTCTTGGGAATATGTCTTGCCTTAATCCAATTTATAATTACATGCCTTAACATGAAAATATTTACATTTTGGAACCTTTGATTTGAAGCCTACATGTTGATGATTTGTAAAGTAATATATGAAGGGTTAGCAACCATAGATGCTTGTGGGGGTTTAAATGGGTTGTTGGATCTAAATAAATCCCTTTTCTAAGGCTTATGATAAAAAATACTTGAATTGTTATCCAATTGTAAGTTCATTTCCTATTTGGCATTGTGTTGATAAGGCTACAGTGGTATCTCACCTTGCATAGGTAGGGCAGGTGGCAAAGGAATGGAATCGTAGATTTAAAGTGTTGTGATGGATAATGAGGAGTATAAGTGGAAGGAGATTTTGCTCATGGATTAGTCGCTCTATGATATTTATAGGGGCAATAGTGATGGACAAAAGAAGTATGGTTTGAGAGTCACTAGGAGATATAAGTTGTTGGACATAACATCCACATACTTCTAGTTGGTGATAAGGATATTGTTGCCTTAGTATTGACATCCCTCATGATTTTGGGTTTTCTCATTAATGATAATGCTCTTAGGGTTAAGATGATACATCACTTAGATAATATTGTTGTTGGTGGAACTATTGCTGATAATTGCCTTGTGGATAAGAAAACCTCCTAGGTGGGTGTGTTTTTGCAAACTTTGATTTTAAGGATAGACCCCATATTCTTATAGGTATGATAGTATAGGACAACATCTCTTGGGATGTTCATATTCATAAATGTTACATCCTCCTTCTATTTTAGAATTTGCAATCTCATCAGTTGTTGCAACCTTATCTTTTTTTATAGTAGTATGTTCCTGTATCTTTTCTTCTTTTGTCCTTATTTCAATTCCCTTGCTTCATTTTCTCCTACATAATTTTTAGGGTAGTTTGAAACTTCTCATCCAAGGAGTTCCATATTTTGTACACCTTAGCATATATGTCTATGATAGATTTTTGGATCAACAAGATTTTCCTTTCTACCACTACTTCTAGTGGCTCTTCGTTCTTAGGATTGTAGAGACATACCTTCCTTTTACGAATGGAGGGATCTTTGTTGTATTCTTTTGCACTTTCTTTCCTTTTAGGTTCTTCTTCCTCCTTGGCCACTTGATCAATAAGCCTTTGGATCTAATGGGCCCTCATTTCTTACAATCTCCCTTAGGCATAAATCCCAAGAGTCTCTTTGGTTTTTTTTCTAAGTCCATCTATAATGTGACAAAGATATACCCTTTGAGAGAAACCATGGCTTGAGCATTGGTGCAAATGAGAGTAATACCTACCCAAGGTTGCATCAAGGGATTCATGATTACCTTGTTTTTATCCTTGGATTTTTTTCCTCAAGTTAGAAACCCTAGAGTACATTTGATATTTATCATTGAATAGCTCAAATATTGTACTCCATCTACAAATAGATTCAAGCTCCAAATACTGATAGTAGCTTTTAGCTTCTTTGATGAGTGTCCTAGGAAATAGTTTGAGTTTTTTCCAATCATTCTCAATGTTCTAGAAGGCACATGCATTGTGGAAGGCTTGCAAATAATGTTGTGGATCAACATTATATCATCCCTCAAACTTAGGGATGTTTATATCAAGTCGTTTGATTTGGCTATATCTTTGATGCCTAGTGGGAAGATGAACTATCTTTGAAATGTTTATCATGCTTCTCATAGTAAGTAGTGGCTCATCATAGTCATCATATTCATGGTGGCCCCTATCATGGCCATGCCTCCTATGATGTGGCCTGCTATGTCTTCTTTCCTAATGATGTTCCTCGTCTTCCTTCTATTGTTTATGCTCTCTCCTTCCATCTTAGTGATGGGGCCTTCTATCATCTCTATCTTGGCCTTGATCATTTCTCCTTTAGTCTTGGTCCCATTCCCTCTTATTAGAGTTTTCCAATGATAAAAATCATGACAACGGAGGACTAGGAGAGTTGTTTTGGCTTGTCCTCCTTCTCTTATTCCTCTATTATTATTTTGATTAATGGTTGAAGGACCTTGGCCTTGAGGTTCCCTTGGTTTCGAAACCAATTCTCCTCTTACCTTGGTTACTTGCCAAGGTTGAATCTAATTGTTGATGAGTCATGTTTTACTCATCGAAGAAATAAGAACCTTGGCATTAGGATTGCCTTGATGGAAATTTTAGACCCTCCTTTTCTAATTGTAAAATTAATGAGATCCAGACCATTTTACCCTTGGAGGCTTCATGGTGTGCCTCCATGAATTTATCTTTTCTAAGTTGGACCTTTATGGATTGATATTCTCTAGAGAGATGCTCCTTCATTTGGTAATCTAGGGTTGTTGGTTCAAGCTACAGTTTCATGAGAGATATTAAAGGAATAAATTGATTGAGGGGTAACACGACATTGTCCTCCAAGTCTCTCTAGCATAGTTGTTCATCCTAATGAAGAATGAAAGTGAAGTTTGAACAACAGGGATCCAAATGTGCATATACAACCTTCAATTATCAAGGTATCTCATTATCATTTCTTCTAGGTCTATCATGTTGCTAGTTAGAATCATCAGCAGGTGGTGAATTAGCCCTATGAGAAGAAGACATCTTTAGTTTACTCTTATGTAGTGTGCCTTAATAAAATATTATTATTTTTTCTTAAAGTTGATGCAGTATATTCTTATAATGACTTTGTATGATTTCACTATCTAAAAACACTTGGTACACATAGATAAAATGAAAATCCTTAGCAACAGCACCAATGCTGAGCAGCAGGTATTCCCTACATCCAACCATACGAATTCCATGGACTTCAGTTACCTAAGTGGCCTACATCCTTAGATAGTAAAATGTGTGGTGACTAGTCATTATCTTTCCAATGATCGCTTATGTTAACTTGTTCATATGGCTAAGTATGATTGAGGTGTAAGATATTTATTATTATTTTTATAATTTTTTATTATTCTCTTAGTAAAATTATCAACTATAGGAAGGGTTAAAATATTTAACTTTTCTAACTAATAACTAAACTATCCTAAATGTAGAACATTTGTTCCCAATTTCTATACACATCTTAAACATATACTAATACTATTGATTTACTAAGGGTGTATTATTGAGTGTACCAAGAATTCACCATTGGGATTACCATGCATTGGTGTATTATGCTCAAAGTGGTCATCCTCATGTTACTTATGAATGAGAATATCAAACATTTTTAAGTATGAGAAAGTAAACTACATTTAAAGTAAAATACTAGAAAGTAAATTTAACTAATCCAAGTGCTACAATAGAGAGAAGAAATCTTGATTTTATTTCCATTCATTCAACTATGTTCAGGTACATATTTCACTTGAATAAAATTCCATACAATCAATTCAATCCACACTATGGGCACTTAGAGGGAAAATTTTACCAAGTTCCATGGGAGAAAACTGCAAGAGTTTGGCTAAGGTAGTGACCAAATAATGCCATAAATGCAACAAATGTGGACACTTATATAGGCCTTAGGAAGATTAGTGTCAATGAAAATGCACTAATGCATCTTGAGATGCATTGATGGGGGTGCGTTGACACAATTAACTTATTGATGCTTCATCATTTATTTTAAAATTAAATGAACAAAGAATAAATTAAGTTCTAGCTGAGTAAGAAGCCTTACTACATTTATTAAAATTCTATGTTTGGCATTGGCTTGTTTAATATTATAGCAACTAATGAGTCATGAATTATTGGCTATGATATCGCACCCATGATATTGTGTACGCGATATCACAGCCTAGACACAATATCACATACATGATATTGTAGCCTGTCTCCTCATCTATAAATAAGAGGCAGATAGATTTGGTAAAAAGTTCGCTTTTAAGTTTTAATTTTTCTAGTTTTTAGTATTAAGATGGAGACTTTTTGTCAGTTTTTTTCCTCTCAACCCTTTCTCCCAGTGCATGCTCGCAGTGTGATGATTGTAATTGTCCGGCATCCTTATTCAAGTGTGATGTACTTGGACATGCACATGACTAATAATAAAGATCAAGATTACTTCATCATTGTAGCATCCACTTAGCTTAATTATTTAATTGTTATTGTTATTTATTGCTTTCGCAGTTAATATCTCTCTACCCTTATCTCCTAGTAACACGGAATGAGTATGACTTAATCATGAGCATTTAAGTGTGACTACTTGATAACCCAGTAGTGTACCTAGGCCATGTGCTTGGTAATCCCAATGGTAGTCGTGCACAAGGTCCAAGATGTATACGGATGATTAAGGAAAGGATGCTCATCGCACTTAGGTTAGTTTATATTCTCTCTCATTCTCTCTCTCCTAGCTTAATTGATATTATTTTCCATCATACCCAGGAATAGCATTAGTGTAGGAACACATCATACATCTCATTCTAGACTAAACCATATGTGAAAAAGCTAATACTAGTCTAGGTGGGAAGACAGCGAATTGCGATCTATGAGTAATTTTCTAGATACCACAGCTAGTCCATTTGTGGAGTTCGACCTAATCTTGCGTAAAGGAGTTGTATTTGTATGGTTGAGTGTAGGGGTACCTCACCACTCATCATTGGTGTCGTTGCCGAGGACGGTGCTAGTTATCTAGATTAGTTATATCATACAAGAAATTATCTATCTTTGATGAGATGTCATTTGGGGCAACCGTGATATCGTGTACGCGATATCGCATGCCCAAACGCAATATCTTGTCATTTACTACGATATTGCATACGTGATATTGCAGCCCGCCACCAATCCTATAAATAATAGGTAGCTCTCCCTTGTTTCACAACTTAGTTTAGACTGTAGTGAAACTCTGGTAGTTTTATCCCTCCAAAGATAGAATTATTTCCCAGTGTATGCCCGTAGTGTGGTGAATGTAATTATATGGCATCCTTTATTTGAGTGTGATGTAGTTGGACACACACATGACTAGCAATAAAGATCAAGATTACTTCATCATTGCAGCATTCACTTAGTTTAATTATTTAATTATTTAATTGTTATTGTTATTTACTTCTTTCCTAGTTAATACTCTCTCACCCTTAAACTCACGTTAGAACGTGGAATGAGTATGACTTGATTATGAGCATTTAACTGTGACTACTTGGTAACCCAGTAGCGTACCTAGGATCTACACTTGGTAATCCCAGTGGTAGTCGTGCATGAAGGCCAAGATGTGTATGGATAATCAAGGGATAGATGCTCATCACACTTAGGCTAGATTAGATTCTCTTACCCTTTCTCTCTTAGTTTAGATAATATTACTTTTCATTGCCTTCAGGAGTAGCATTAGGTTAGAAAACCCATCATACACCTCACTCTAGACTAAACCATATGTGACAAATATAATACTAATCCAAGTGGGAAGATAGCAAACTATGACCTAAGGCTAACTGTTTAGGTGCCTCAACTAATCCATCTACGAAGTTCGACCGGATCATGCGTGAAAACTCTCGTATTTGTATGGTTGAGTGTAGGGGTACCTCGCCACTCATCATTGGCGCCGTTGCTGGGGATGGTGCTAGTTATCTAGATTAGTTATATCATACAAGGTCGTTGTATAGAACTTAACGATATATCTCTTAGGAAGAAGAAATAATTATTCAAAGTCACACGTAATTTTACACACAACTTCACAACAATGCCTCTTCTATAAGACTATAACAATGTCACACTTAGTGAGGAAGTTAATTGGAGAACCAATGAACTATATGAAGATGAAGATTGGGTTGCACAACCTAAAGTGGGGGTTTCTTATAAACATAAATGAAAGAAATGTCATCCCAACGCATGAAAGCATAACTTACCCGATGACGATGAACCCCTACTGGCCACTACAAGCCTAATGCAAATACAAGAGGCTGTTCAAATCTCTCATAGGCATTGTAAAGAGAGTCTTCTACCCAGGCTTGATTTAAACAACTTTCCCAAATTTTCAAGAGGCTATGACTTAGATCCACATCAACATTTACAAGCCTTCTACAATGCCTACACATGGAATAATATTGATAATGGTGGCAAAAACTTAAGCTCTTTCCTATGACACTCGTTGACTAAGAAAAAGTATGGTATAGATTGTTAAAACCAAATTCAATACAATGTTGGTCAACAATGGTAGAAGTCTTTAACGAAAATTATCAAACCTACGCAAGAGTGTCAACCTTGAGGAAACAAATCCAAGGATGGAAACAAGCACAACATGAACCCTTGGACATGGCCTTAGAAAGACATTATGCACTATTAAACAACTATACAAGCCATGGGTTTTCTGAGGAAAGGCTAATGTACCATATCATTGATGGGCTACATAATGAGACAAGAGAGACCCTAGGAATGTATGCCCAAGGTCAACTATACGAACTATGAACCCATCAAGTCCAAGAGCTTATTAAGTAGGTAGCAAAAGAAGAAGGAGAAATGACTAGATGGGAGAGTGTTGAAAAACATCAACGAGACCAAAATATCAACTTAACAAAGGTCCATGATCATAAAAAGGAGAAATCAACCAATCACAAGGAGAAAGAATCATCTTTTCCAATACAAAAAACATTAGAAGAAGTCGAGGCAAAGATCAATAAGATGTTGGAATGGACGTATCAAAAGTGTGAAGAATTTATAAATAGTATTGGAGATAGAGTTTTGACAAACCCAAGAAGTAGGACAAAACATTATACAATCAAAAAGAAGGGATAAGGAAAATAAGAGCTCAACTGCCAATCATATGTATGAATGCAACATATGCTTGTATGATCACCACAAAGGCCAATGCCCAATATTGTTACATTTACATGAGCATTGGGGAAACACATTACATCCAGAGCTCATACAAAGATACTATGTTTGATCACAGTGGCAACAATCCCAGTTGTGGGGGAGACCACCACTAGACTGGAGACACCCTTCATATTATCCAAATCCAAATGCTTATCTAGTTCAACATCCTATTTCACCAACGGGGCCAACATACTCTATCTCACCACAATACCCTTCTCCTTAATAATATCAACCCATGCCTCCAACACAACCACCAACTTGTGCACCTTATACTCCTCCTAATTTTCAACATTCTCATCCTTTCCCTCCTTCCACAGTGCCACCAACTATTCCTAAGGTGTTTGCACCATCGCAACAACCCATGAACGCTACTTATGCTACTACTGCCAACAGCAATGAGAGGCCTCGTCAACATCCAAAGCACCCCTTCTTTAAACATAACTGTAAGAAGGGACAACACAATTCTGAGGCCAATAGATCCTCCAACTCAGCACAAGTCCCACACTGTGGTGCACCCTTATCTTCAAACCCAACACCTCATGTAACTTCATCAAGGCCACCAACTCACACTCCAACAACAATATGGCCCAATGAACACAACCATGGCGAGTGACAACCCAATCCTTGCATACCATCTAACGATCCCAAATATCATAGTGGGTCAACTTGTTATCTAGGAACTACATCATATAAATTGCCCCACTATGCTCATTATCATTAAGTATGTGAACCTTGATGGGGTAAGTATGGCCAAGCCCCAATACTTCCAACATGCAAGGATCCTCATCTTCCATTTATTAATCCTTACTATACTCAATTGCTTAGTTATGGGGGACACCCCCCATTCTAGTAACAAGCAGGATTAATAACCATTTTTTATTTTTTTTTATTTTACAACCTTTTTTTTTCAGTTTTTCATTTTTCAAATTTTTGTTTTATCTTTTTATCTTTTTGTGTTTTTGTCTTTTTACGTTTTTTTAAGTAATCTCATCTATGAATAAAACACTCATGTGGATCGTTGGTTGAGGTGTGTTTTATGTTATCGTGTCTCAAGCGATTAATTATTTGGAACAGTGAGCCCATTACACCCACTCATCCATTCTACAAATAAGAGGTTTTGTTCAAGGGTACAGTGATATTCTTGACATTTTTAAAACATAAAATTAATTTTGTGTTCATTGTACCCAGAATGAAGAAGGATGGACCAAGAGGGAATGGTTAGGGTGTGACACCAAGGGGATTTGCGGATTCTCTTTGGTGATGTCTGTGGGAGTTGTCATGCAATGTGGTTGTACTAAGATCCTTGTAGATCTAATAAAAAATGGGAGTAAGAGTAATCAAAAGGGAACTCAAAAATCCAATGTTGTTCTAGGGGGTTCCACTGGAAAGACATGCACCCATGCCTGACGGTTGGCGACTTCTTTGGATTTAGTATTCAAAAAATGAGAAAAAGAAAAAAAAAAGAAAAGAAGAAAAGTGCCACAAAATAAAAATCACTACTCCCTTGAATAAAACGCCAAGTGATCATACACATTGTTGTCATGGTACTCTTATAGTTGTTCATCATGGGATAAAACAATGCAATGTCACTGATTAGAAGGACAGACTTAGTCTTGATCTTGGAACAACAAGTTAATGACACCTCAATCATGCTTTACACGCAAGATTCACTATGCCCTAGGTTAATTACTTCATGTCCCAATCTCTACAATCCCTTTGTATAGTTCTTCTCATCTCACTGTTCATGTAATTGTAGCTCATGTCCCATGTAGCATAGTATTTTCATCTTATTCCGGTGATATTTACATGTGTGTGTTTTTTGGAGTTAGTGTGGATTACATTTAACCCTTCTAGTACCCACGAACACTTTAAGTGTGGTTACACAAGGGCATTATGGGTTAGAACCTGCTTTGGGGAGGACCCACTTGTGTAATTTTTTGTGATCTTCACTTATGACATAGCTCACACACACCATTTCTTACCCTCAACATAATTTTTAAATGATTTTCTTTTCCTACTATTATCCCTCTAAAGTTCAACATTCCAATGTACCATTACATACCCTTTTTCTTACCACCCAAGGTTTTATTGGTAAAATACACACCATCATCATTAATTGTGCCTCTGGACATAATGAAATTGCCCTAGAATCCTTGATAATAGCTCAATGTCCTTAGCTTACAATGTTAATTTCGAAAAATCCTTTAAAAATTTGGTATTTTTGTTGTGCCTCATATCACTGGGGATGTGATATCGCTTACGGGATGTATCATACGCGATATCGTATCGCCACAACCTATAAATAGGTGACTCTCTACAACACTTAGCATCATTTTTTCATTCACATGGGGGAGTTTTTAAAATTTTTCTCTACGACTTGTGATTGAGCAACCCTTGCTTTTCTCACTATATTTCGCTCGCTGGTACTCCAATTTTAATTCTGTTTGAACCTGCTTGAACCCAGAGTGTTCAGCTTAGTCATGGGGAAGGGACATCTACTGAAAAGTGCCTAACATTTTTGAAATTTATCATCACCCAAAGGACATCATATAGGGTAATTAACTATAACACTTAGAATATTTGTGTCCAAAAATCATTTAATCCTAGGTATACTGGGAAATTAAAAATTGAAAACCACCTAAGTAAAAGGGGACCCATTATTACAAAATTTTGGGCAAGATCACATGGAGATAAAATAAGATCATTAATTAAGGCAAGCAGTAAGGTATAACTCAATTTCAAAAAAAACCTTACTGACACTTGACCCATGTGATTACAGATGGCCCCGAAATGTGGACAACAAGGAAGGTCCTACCCAGGGTGGAAGCAAACGATCTCAGAGAGGTGGAAGACAAACAGCTGTCAGACAACATGCAGAATAGGAGGAGCAATCATTCAGCATTCATCAATACAAACCTCCTACTGGATAGTCTAGGAAGGCAGAAGGAGGAATTGCTGCAGTGCCTAAACCTGGACAATAGCTCACATTGCCCCAAGATTATGTTCAGGCTATCCATGAGAAGTCCACATTCGCTATGGTGATTATGAAATTAAACTTTGAATCATTTGCAGAGTTCACTCCTGAGGCCATTAGGGATCACCTCAAAGGGTCTCCCTTCTGGCCTATCCTCTCTAAAAGTGGTGCTTGGTACCTAGGAGAGACGTACCAATTTTGACACAATAAGGAGCAAGGCACTACTGTTAATATTTGTGGTGTGACAGTTGACTTCTCTGTGCAGGCCATTTCGGAATTGTTAAACCTTTTGAATATAGGGCCCAAGGTTGCTCGGTTATCCACTTGTTCAGACCTCGATGTGCGAAAAGATTGGTTGAAGAAAGCTTATGACAGAGATAAAACATTTCATAAGTTGATGACGGAAGAGATGGTTTACTTCAAAATTGGAACATATCACCTCTTCTCCACAAAGGGCCTAAAAAGAATATCAATGTATGCGGCTAGAGGATGTGCAGTGTTGATGGAAAAGGTTAACGCTAACCTACCCCATCTATATTTGATGGAGATCTTGAGATGGTTCGAGGAGCAAAAGATAAGGAAATTGGCGGTACCTTTCCCTTGTCTTATCAGAAATATTTGTCGACGTGCTAGTATTTGGGGGTACACCAATGATGTCCTTCGAAAAGCCTAGACTGCTTCATATGCTAAATTGCTAAAGGCACCAACTCCAAGGAAAAGCACTAGCGAAGAGCTGGGACCAGAACAAAAAGAAGAATAGATGGCAAGACCAACTACAACTCAACTTGTAGGACCCAGTCAACCTCCAGCCATGGATCCTAGCCAACAACAAGAAGCAAGGCCTAGTATAGGCCAGGATCAGCCACCACCACCGCAAGACTACAGACCGTCGATGAGCCATCTTAGGGCCATCGCTGAGATGGTCAGTTGGGGAAATCATGATGACACAAACCTCTTTCACATCATCGATGATGTCATTCAGCCTATGGTTTCATTAGATTGCACAAGGGGGAAAGTATCCATTCACACAGGAGGAGGGGAAAGTATATTGTCACAACAGATCTTAGGAAATGCGGCATCTTTCCAAGTGTAGTTAGAGACTGGTGAAGGGGCCACCATGGTGGTCATGCAACACTAGAATGCCACGGGAGCTATAGAAGTGGTTGTGGATCACATCAAAGAATCCTTCAATGGACTTGTTGTGCCATCGGTAGATCTCACAAGAGCATAGGATGCTCAAACTTTGGCCGAAACCCCAATGACTCCTGCGGAACATGAGGATGTGCTTGATCGATTACTTCAAACAGGGCAAGTAATGGCATCCCTGTTCCACATCCCTCAGGATGTTATAGCAATTTAATCAAACCTCATTTCCATAAAGAGGAAGTTGGTCTTAACAAAAGTAAGGGTCGAGCATGCTGAAGCTGAAGTGTAGAAACTACAAGAGTAGCTCGTGGCCTTATAGGCAGCACAATGGGACCCTCTACAATTTGTTCCTGCAAACCAACTAGAAAAATTTAGAACTAAGTAGCTAACCAAGTTAATAGCAGAAAATGAAAGGGTGGCTGATGAGAAAGAGAAGGCTTTTTGGGATGCCTCTGGAGCACAGGCGCAAACTCATGTGCATCTTAAGGAACTCAAGGCCTTGCAAGAAGAAAAAAAGCAGCTGGTTGCAGACAACCTTTGGTTGACCACTGTAGAAAGAAAAAGAATGTTCTCAATGAACACTTTCATCAATTACGAGAATAATTCATCCAAGCCAACCGAGACATAAGCCGTTTAGCGAAAGAAAATTGAACCCTCTTAATGGAGGAGGTACACGCCATTTGTCAAAAGTCAGCGATTAAGATAAGCACATGGCAGAATGAGGCTAAACAACATGAGAAGCTGAAAGAGCACTTTTGTGATCAGGTGGGGATGTATAAATATATCCTTAAAAAGGAGATCCATATGGCCAAGGTCCAAATCAACACTATCAGTGCTCAACACACTGACCAGCGGGCCATATTGGACACATATGTCTTCGCCCACCAAGCGAAAGTTAAGAACCAGGACCTGCAGATTCAGGATCTGACAAAGTACATGGAGCTGGCAAATCTAAGATATGCCAACCTTGTCATGTTAACAGTAGGATGCCTAAGGTCAGAGCTCGAGAAGCAAGTAGCAACCACCCACATCAAATATGAAGTAGAATTTGTAGAGTGCAAGAAGCTGGTGGAGAAACTAGATGATGCAAATTCTGAACTTGAGGTGGTAAAAGCTAGCTACCAAGGATAAAAAGATGTCACAATAGACTTGGATTAATGGCTAGAAGACTTTCATTAGTACAAGGATAAAGCCAAAGCCTATGAGGAGGAATGATGGGTGTCCGTGGCTTGGTATGTCAAGTCCAACCAGATGTTTCCGCAACTACCCTATCCGTGGGAGGTGCCAACTCCATCAAATGTTGGAACATTAGCATGGATGACACAAGACCCTTAGACCGAAGAGGAGAATCTCTAGGTCATACTTCAATGCCATCAAGCCTCAAAGCCTAGAGCACAAGACAAAGGGAAGGCATCCATGGAGGAGCCACTGCCACCAGGAACTACATGAGTTTCAAATTTTTGTAGTTGTAGCATATTCTGTGTGTTGTGTCTTTATTTTTTTTTCTTCCCACACTGTGACATCATCCCATTTTTCCATCTAATAATCCCATACCTATCCATTGTGTAATCACTGTAACTCGAGAACGAGTTTTTATTCAATTGTGGGTGTATGATGAGACATCATTTGGGGCAACTGTGATATCGTGTATGCAATATCGTATGCCCAAATGCGATATCACGTCATTTACTACGATATCACATATGTGATATTGCAGCCCACCGCTAGTCCTATAAATAAGAGGCGGCTCTCCCTTATTTCACAACTTAATTTAGATTGTAGTGAAACTTTGGCAGTTTTATCCCTCTAGAGATAGAATTATTTCCCAATGTATGCCCGTAGTGTGGTGAATGTAATTGTACAGCATCCTTTATTCGAGTGTGATGTACTTGGACATGCACATGACTAACAATAAAGATCAAGATTACTTCATCATTGGAGCATTCACTTAGTTTAATTATTTAATTATTTAATTTTTATTATTATTTACTGCTTTCCTAGTTAATACTCTCTCACCCTTAAACTCACGTTAGAATGTGGAATGAGTATGACTTGATTATGAGCATTTAAGTGTGACTACTTCATAACCCAATAGCGTACATAGGATCTGCGCGTGGTAATCCCAGTGGTAGTCATGCATGAAGTCCAAGATGTGTACGGCTAATCAAGGGATGGATGCTCATCGCACTTAGGCTAGATTAGATTCTCTTACCCTTTCTCTCTTAGTTTAGATAATATTACTTTCCACTACCTTCAGGAGTAACATTAGGTTAGAAAACCCATCATACACCTCACTCTGGACTAAACCATATGTGACAAATATAATACTAGTCCAGGTGTGAAGATAGTGAACTGTGACCTAAGGCTAACTATCTAGGTGCCTCAACTAGTCCATATGCAAAGTTCGACCAGATCGCACGTGAAAATGCTCATATTCGTATGGTTGAGTATAGGGGTACCTCGCCACTCATCAATCTTTTAGGAAGAAATAATTACAAAAAGTCACATACAAATTTACACATAATTTCACAATCATGCCTATCCTACAAGACTACGATAATGCCACATCTAGTGAGGTAATTCATTGGAGAACCAATGAATTATATGACAATGAAGATTGGAGTATGCAATCTAAGGTGGGAGTTTCTTATAAACATAAATGAAGGTAGCATCGTCCCAACGCATGAAAGCATAACTTACATGATGATGATGAACCCCTACTAGCCACTACAAGCCTAACGCAATTACAAGAGGCTGTTCAAATCTCCCACAGGCATTGTAAAGAGAGCCTCCTACCTAGGCATGACTTAGAAAACTTTTCCAATTTCTCAGGAGGCTATGACTTAGATCCATAACAACATTTACAAGCCTTCTATGATGCCTATGCATGGAACAACATTGATAATGGTTGGCAAAAAATCAAGCTCTTTCCTATGACACTCGTTGACCAAGAAAAAGTATGGTATAGATCGTTAAAACCAAATTCAATTTGACATTGGCCAACAATGGTAGAACTCTTTAATGAAAGATATCAAACTTACACAAGAGTGTCGACCCTGAGGAAAAAAATCCAAAAGTCAAAACAAGCACAATATGAACCCTTGGACATGGCCTTAAATGATATTATGCATTGTTAAATAACTTTCTAGGCCATGAGTTCTCCAAGGAAAGCCTAATGTACCATATCATTGATGGGCTTTGTGATGAAAGAAGAGAGACCCTAAGGACGTATGCATAAGGTCAACTATACGAACTACGAACCCATCAATTCCAAGAGCTTATTAAGCGGGTAGCAAAAGAAGAAGGAGAAACGGCTAGATGGGAGAGTGTTGAAAAACATCAACGGGACCAAAATCTCAACTTAACATAGGTCCATAATCATAAAAAGGAGAAATCAATCTATTTCAAGGAGGAAGAACCATCTTTGCTAGTATAATAATCATTAGGTGAAATCGAGGAAAAGATCAATAAGATGTTGGAATGGAGGCATAAAAAGTGTGGAGAATATATAAATATTATTGGAGATAGAGTTTTGACAACCCAAGAAGTAGGACAAAATATCATTAGACAATCAGAAAGAAGGGATGAAGAAAATAAAAACTCAACTACCAATCATACATATGAATGCAACATTTTCTTGTACGATCACCCCAAGGGCCAATGACCAATCTTGTTACATTTATATGAGCATTGGGAAAGCATGTTACACACAGAGCTCATACAGAGATACTGTGTTAGATCATAGTGGTAAAAATCCCAGTCGTGGGGGAAGCCTTGGGTCAGTTACCTCATGTCCTAATCTCTACAATCCCTTCTATAGTCCGTCTCATCTCGTTGTTCATGTAATTGTAGCTCATGTCTTATGTAGCATAGAATTCTTACCTCATTCCAATGATACTTACATGTGTGTGTTTTTTGGAACCAATGTGGATTACATTTAACCTTTCTAGTGCCTACAAACATTTTAAGGTGTGGTTATGTAAGGGCATTATAGGTTGGAACCTGCTTTGGGGAGGACCCACTTGTGTAATTTTTTGTAATTTGCACTCATAACACATCTTCTGCATATCATCTATTACCATCAGTGTATTGTCAAAAATATTCTTTCCCTTATTACTATCCCTCCGATTCAAACATTCCTATGAACCATCACATAGCGTTTTTCACCCCCTTACCATCCTAGATCCTTATTGATAAATACCACACCATCATAATTTTCATGCCTTCAAAACTAGTTCAATTACCCTGGAATCCTTTAACACTCATCCAAATGTCCTTAGTTTACATCGTTTAATTTCAGAAAAAAATTAAAAATTTGATACATTCTATAAAGTGCCCTAGCTTCGATAGGTCGCGATATCATGTATGTAATATTGCGATCAATGCGATATCGCATTCGTGCTATCACGTATGCAATATCGTGTCCCAAAAATATATATATATGCGACCCCCCTATGCTAATCAACATCATTTGCAACTATTCACATGGGGGAAGTTTTTCAAATTTCTCTCTACAACTCACAATTACGCATCCCTTGCTTTCATATCCATAACTCTCTCGCTGGTACTCTGATTTTCATTCCATTTGAACCTACTTGAACCTGGAGTGTTCAACTTAGTCATGGGGGAGGGGCACATGCCGAATAGTGCATACATTTTTTCAAAAGTCATCATCACCCAAAGGAAATAATTAAGGATAATTAGTTATAAAATTAAGGATAAATTGACCAAAAAAAATTTCATCTCCTTAGTTATACTGGGAAACTAGATTTGGAAACCACCTAAGCAAAGAGGATTCAATATTATAATCTTTAAGGGACATTTTCTTCTAATAAGTAATGTCACATGGAGATAAATCAAATTCATTAAGGAAAGTGGTAAGGTATAACCTAACTTTGGTAACAACCTTACTAAAGATTGGCCCCATGTGATTGCAGATGGCCCTGAAACATAGACAACAGGAAGATCCTGCTCAAGGTGGGATCAAGCGACCTAGGAGAGGTGGAGGATAAGTTCCTGTTGAACAACATGTAAAGTAGGAAGAACAATCATTTAGTATCCACCAAGAAGACCCTCCCACTGTACAATCAAGGCAGGTGGAAGGAGGAGCTGCTGTAGTGTCTGAACAAGGACGACATCTCACGTTGCCCAGGATTGTGTTCATGTCATCCATGAAAAGTCCATATTTACTACACCAATCGTGGAATTAAACTTTGGACCTTTCACAAAATTTTCTTCAAAGGCCATTAGGGATCACCTCACAAGATCTCCATTTCGGCATACCCTCTCTAGAAGCGGTGCCTAGTACTTAGGGGAAACGTACCAATTTTGGCACAACAAATAAGAAGGCACCACAGTTAACATTTGTGGTGTGACTATTGATTTCTCTGTTCAAGCCATTTCAAAAGTATTAAACCTTCTGAATACAGGGCTAAAGGTTGCTCAGAACCAACTAGACACTTTCAAAACTAAGCAACTTAATAAACTATTGACAGAGAATAAAAGGGTGGCAGAAGAAAAAGAGAAGGCTGACTAGGATGCCTCTATGGCACAAGCACAAACTTACATGCATGCCAAGGCACTCAAGGCCTTATAAGAGGAGAAACTCCAGGCCATACTTCAACGCCATCAAATCCTAAGACTTGGAGCACAAGACAAGGGAAAGACACCCATGGAGGAGCCACCACCACCAGGAACTACATGAGTTCCACCCAATCTTGTAGTTATAGGATTTTCTTTTGCATTCTTCATGTTATGTCTCAATTTTGTTCTGATTTCACATTGTGGCATTAATCCATTCTAGTAATTCAATAATCCCATACCTATCCACTATGTAATCAATGGAGCTTGTTCTCACTTTAACTCAAGGACAAGTTTTCATTCAGTCGTGGGGGTATGATGAGTCATGAATTGCTGGCTGCGATATCGCACCCATGATATCATGTACATGATATCACAACCTAGATGTGATATCAAGTATGCGATATCGTAACCTATCTCCTCATCTATAAATAAGAGGCAGATTTTGTAAAAAGTTCCCTTTTATGTTTTAAGTTTTCTAGTTTTTAGTATTAAGGTAGGGAGCTTTTGTCAGTTTTTTTCCTCTCAACCCTTTCTCCCAGTGCATGTCCGTAGTGTGATGATTGTAATTGTACAATATCCTTATTCAAGTGTGATGTACTTGGACACACACATGACTAGCAATAAAGATCAAGATTACTTCATCATTGCAGCATCCACTTAGCTTAATTATTTAATTGTTATTGTTATTTATTTCTTTCTTAGTTAATATCTCTCTACCCTTATCTCCTAGTAACATGGAATGAATACGACTTAATCACGAATATTTAAGTGTGACTACTTGGTAACCCAGTAGTGTACCTAGGCCATGCACTTGGTAATCCTAGTGGTAGTCATGCACGAGGTCCAAGATGTGTATGGATGATTAAGAAACAAATGCTCATCGCACTTAGGCTAGTTTAGATTCTCTCTCATTCTCTCTCTTCTAGCTTAGTTGATATTATTTCCCATCATACCCAAGAGTAGCATTAGTTTAGGAACACATCATACACCTTACTTTGGACTAAATCATACGTGACAAAGCTAATACTTGTCCAAGTGGGAAGACAACGAACTACGATCTACGAGTAACTGTCTAGATACCACAACTAGTCCGTCTACGAAGTTCGATCAGATCGTGCGTGAAGTGCTCGTACTCGTATGGTTGAGTGTAGGGGTACCTCACCACTCATCAGCAAAAAAATAGGCAAATTTATCATTAAATGATGAATTTTAGGAAATTTATTAAAATTAAAAATATTCCATAAATAATGAAATTGGTGTAATAATTTAATTTTCCAATGGAATTTAGATTTAACATCCAATAAAGGCATCCATGCCCATGGGTTAACTAAACAAGCCCTAATTTAAAAACCAAATACATCCTTAGGTCATGTAGATGTTGAGTTTAAGATTTAAAAATATAGATGAATTACACTTTCAAAAATTAAATTTGTAAAGTATTAAAAAGAATCCAAAAATTAAATTTAGAAATTATTTTAAAAAGGAATAGAATTAGATGAACTTTGTAGTTCATATGAATTTGATAATGCATCCATGTAAAACCCAATACCTTTTTTCAACATAAAAAATTAAATTGGTAGATTAGTGTAATCAAACACATTCTTATTACTTATACTTCATCAATGTGTGATATAAGTTCATTCCTTACTGTTGCCACTTACAAACACTCTTCATGATATGAGTCCAACATTGGTGGATTCAATGGATTTGTTGATTTCATAAATATAGGCTACATAGAAATTTGTTACCGTAATACATATTTGGTTCCACAATTGGGATATTGAATCTATCATTCTATTTCCTATGTTATAGAAATTAAATACAAATATTTAACATTTATATAGTTGAGTAACTGAACATGCCCTAGAATTTTATAAACTTCTTGTATGTTATTGGTTGACACTGTCTTCTTTAATTCACTCATATATTTTCAAATTAACTAGTTGAACATTATAGTTTACATGAAAATTTGATAATGCATCCATGCAAAAGTCAATAATTTTTTAATGAAAAAATTTGATTCAGCAAATTCAGCATTGAGATTTATAGAATTCAACTTTTTTTCTTATTTTTGTATTATTTATAATTGATGCTTTCTTTTATCTTTAGAGAGAATATTTTTTTTTTCTCTTTACAAAAAATCATTTAGTGAGAAGTAAACACATTTGAGGATGCTTCTAAACAAGGGCAACATCAAAACTAAGGTTTGTCAAGAGTGGTTACAAGGATGAAAACATCAAAAGGCATCCCCAAAATCATTGGGCTTTTTCTGTAGACTTTATTTTCTATGTTGATGATTTGATGTCCTTTGATTTTTTTAAAATTATTATTCATGTTTTCAAGCTCCAAAATCTCTTAAATGATCTTGGCTAGGGCACTACACTGAAATGAAAAATGATCTTTATAATGCCCTAACCAAGATGGAAAATATGGAATTTTTATATGTATAATATTTTATTACTTATTTACAAAAATAGGATCATAGCCTAAATATTTAAAGTTTATATAGGTTTTCTAGTTTAAAAAATATAAAATATACAAAAATTAATTTTCAATTCCCAAAGGTTCATCCTCTAGATAATTGAGCCACCTTCTACACCACATCTTATAGTCTTTCCTTGGCTTCTATGTGTAGGAGGAGTTAAAATCCCTATATTAACAAAGATTATTTTATTTCTCTATGTATGGAGCATGTTAAGTTTTATAACAAAAGCCTAAGTATATGGGCCAAGCACATGGTTTAATTAAAATTTTAAAAATATTTCAAAATTCAAATATTTTATATTTAATCAAAGAATCTCAAAATGATAGATATTGGTATATCCCTACTATAAGAAATCAACAAGCCTCATATAACCTTTCTACTAACATTAAATTATTCTTTGTGATCAAAGTCCCTAATAATTCAATCTTAGTAATAGCTTCATTGTTAACATCCTCAATGCCCAACATGACATATACCTTAGAAAGATAGGTCTTTTCTATACCTCATTGTCTACCATTAGACTCAACTACTCAATGCCATGGTCTTTGCTATATACTGAATTGATCATGAACTTGCAAATCCAAATCCAAGGTTGGAGATCCATTCTAACTTTTGTTTCCTTAAGGTAGGACCTACTAAGGGATACCTCACTGCAATATGCAAATGAAGCCATATTTGAGATTTGCTAATGAGTAGCAGAGTGTTCCCTATGCCCAACTATATCATCCACAAGCATTAGGAGAGACCATGTTCTAATTCATAGACTAAACTAGCTTGAGGTCTATATAGTTGATGGTTAATTATGGGTCTCGGTCTTTCCAGTTGGACTAAGTGCAGTTTAAAGTATATGGTTTAGTCTTAAGTAAGATGTATGATATTGATGCTATTTAACATCTTTAACAATATTGAAATATGTTAGATGAGTAATATAAATTCCAATCTAGCCTAAGGCGATGGGTGTCTGTTTCTAATTTAATGTACACATCCTGAACTCATGTAATTACTACTAGGTTACTAAGTCTTCACTGTTGAACACATCATGTGAAAGCAATACTTAGATTACCAAATGATAAATTATTTATGGCCAAAATTAGTCATACACATTCTATCATGTCTAACTTATGTTGTAAAGTAAATTATTATGATAAGTATATGGAAAAGTAAACATTAATCTATGCACATAATATAGTAAAAGACATGGAGATAATAAAGAATAATTTAATTAAAAATGCTACAATGAAGGAAAATAATCTTGATCTTTATCATTGTTTATGCAAGGTGTTCATGTAAATTGCCCTTGAATAAAGATGTCATAAAATTGCTTTAAACCACAATGTGAGCACTCAGGAACTATCACTAAAATTTACAAGCATTGATTAGGACTGTGTTGTCATAGCTTAAAGCTTTCATCATAGGTTGTGATGGTGTATTTGCAACAACACACTTGCTATATCACATCCCATCAAAAAATTATACATCATTCATGATTCCTAATACTAATTAAGCAAAACCTACTCTCTTTTATAATTTTGATTTACAATATATTTTTCAAAGTGACAAAATTCTACAAAATTTTAGTAAAATCCCATCTTAAATTGAGGAATAATATAAAATAACAATAAAATAATTTTATCAAATTTTTCACATATCCTAGAAAATTTACCAAAAAGATATAAAATAAATTCAACCAAATTTTGATATAGTTTTTATACAAACCAAACCCAAAATCATAAAAATTCGATATTATCTTAGCTTAATAATAAAAATAATCTAATAATAGCAAAGTATTAGATAATAAGAAGAAAGTGCTCAAAATTCTCAATAAAATAGGGCAACATCATGGCTAGAAAAATTAAATAAGCCTTCTTACAAAATATCTACAATACTTCAAAATATCTTTGTTTCGTACATTTTATCTCAAAACTTCCACAATCCCTTTTCTCATATTTCCAACCCACAAACCTCAAGCCTCATATTGGATAAAATAAAACATAAAAGAAGGCTATGGACCTATTTATAAAGTGGGAGGATCACATGCAAGGTGAGATGTTGTTAAGCTATGTGTAATCGTGCATGCTTCCTTTCTTTGCAAATGCACATACACATCCATCCCTCATAAAGACACAATTGATGCTTAAGTGCTAAAATTTATAGCACATTTTATGTTAAAAAATTAATAACTCATATAAAAATTTTCAATAAACTAGAATTTGAAAAATAAACACTATATCTTTGATTCTAGTTAACCAAGAGTTAAATGCAACATTTTTGAATATATTATACACCTGGATAAGGTTAGATTTTAAATGCAATTTTAACCTTACGTAATTTCTTAAAATATCTATGTTAAGATATATTTAGTTTTAGTTAAAATAAACTCATAATTCTAGTTTAATAATAAAAATTTATAAGTGGTTTTACTTGGGTATGAATAGGATCTTAAATGCTCCATGAATAGACTATTAAATAAACATAATCAAATATTCATATAGATATAACAATGAATAAGAGAAATTTTATAAAGGTAATTGAGTTTCAACATTTAAATATTAAATATATTAAAGATTTATAATTGAACATATATAATCGTAACAAGCAAATGATACACAATTTTAACAAAATAGTTTCCATCAATTAGTGTATGCTCTCACTCTCGACTGAATTTGCTTTATATATCAAAAACAACAAATTTGGCCGAGGGTGAGAGCATACACTAANTCTAGAAGGCATGAAAATTTGGGTTTTTAAATCTTGTTCTTCATTCAGAAGTCATGAAATTTTTTACTCAAAGAACATTTTACTTGTAAACAAATAAAATTCTCTCGGCCAATTTATAGATATATATTATAAATATATAACTAAGCTATTTAATCCTATTATTTAACTCATGAAATGCAAATAAGTTATTAAAGTGCACCTAATAGCTTTAAATTAAACAATTAAACTTGTGTAAAATTTTAAGTTGTCACATGAATCTATCATTATATTTCTTATATTAAAAAAAATAGAATCCAAAGATTTCACCATACGAGATTCATGTAATGAAGTACCTCATTGAAAATAGGAAAAATACAAATTTTCTATATATTATAGATTTGCATTATCTTATTTAACCTTAAACTAAAAGAACAAAGAACAAATTAAGTTATAGTTAAGTAAGAAATCATGCTAAACTTAAAAAAATTATTACATTTGAATTATCTTATATAATACTGGCAAAAGAATAATAAAATTAGAATTAAATGATGAATAGAATGTATTATTTAATTTTATAATTGAATCATTAAATTTAGCATCGAGTTGAGTCATCCTTGGCAAAGGATTCACTTAATGAAACACCCCCTAATTCACTCAACTAAACATGACATTAAGGTTGTGTAGATGTTGAATACAAGATTTGTGAATTAAGATGTGTCCAAAGATTAAATATATAAAAAAAGACTTCCCAAACATCAAAAATCAAATAGTTTCATGTAACTTAAAGTAACCATTAAATTGGTATATTCATGTAACCAAACATGTCATTATTGCTTTTACTTCATCAATGTGGTGCGAGCTCTTTTTTACCATAGGGGCTTACCAAATGTCTAAATTATACAACTACAATGATTGGTGGAATTGATTTCAATTAGTGCTAGCTAAATTGTATGTATTATACCATAGGATGTATTTGGTTACATTAAAATTTGATGCTAAGTCTACCATTCTATTTCTCTTACTAAGAAAGTTGATGCCATAGATTTAGCATCTAGAGATTCTTGTAATGAAACACATCCTTGAAAATAGAAAAATTATGAAATCACTTGTATCTTATTGATCTACATCATCTTGTTTAATCTTAAATTGAAAGAACAAATAACAAGCTAAGTTGGATCTAGGTAATAACTCATAATAAATTTATTCAAATTTTTAATTTTTAATATTAAGGATAAAAATTAGTCAAACTAGTATTAATTGATGAATTTTAGGAAATTTATTAAAATTATAAATAATTTATAAATAATCAAATTAACATAATAATTAACTTCACTAGAGAAATTAGAGATTTTACATCTAGTAGAGGTATTTGTTTAACCAAACAGATCCTAATTCACTTAAGCAAATATGTCCTTAGGATGTGTAGACATTGTGTTTAAGATAGATTGGGAAGATAGAGGTCCCTTACATGGTAGAGGTAATCATTGAAGCTTTGGGATTGACTAATAGGAAACCAAGGTTGCCAAACATATCCTTACATCTAAACAATCTAGATAACAAATTTTGGCTAAGACACAAATTCAATGATGATAGTAAACTATATAAGGTCCTAATATAAAAGGGGTAGGGGGTTGTGTTTTTTTTTTTTAATGATTACTTATTAAATAAGCCTAACAACTAGATCTAAGAGCTTGGATAATTTGATGCACATGCATTGGTAGTTCTAAGAAGAAGCTTGAAGCTAATATCCCTTACTTGCTACATTCTGAATTTGAGCACAAGTTTTACAAGAACAACATTAGCAAAAGAGCTTCTTTAATTTTTTTTCCCCATTAGGGCATTGTGCAAAAAAAAAAAAGAAATAATAAGTTATGTCAATGGCATACCATGGAGTATCCCACAAGCTTCACTCCTAAATAATGTGAACTTAGTACCTATGAAAAGATTAAATATCCATCACTAAAGGTGACGAGTCTCAATTTGATTAACCACATCAACATAGTAACGTCAACATAGGATCAATTACATTAGGACAATAAATAATCATAAAAACATTAATTTCATTCCATGGAGTATCCCACAAGCTTCACTTATGAATATTATGAACTTAGTGCCTATGAAAAGATTAAATATCCACTAATGAAGGTGATGAGCCTTAGTTTGATTAACCACATCAATGTAGTAGCATCGACATAGGGTCAATTGCATTAGGACAATAAATGCCCATAAAAATGTACATATCCACTACATTTATGACACTATTTGGTTAATAGTTGTAGCAAAATCCTATTAGTTTTTCATTGTAGAACTTAGAATATTTAGCAATTGCTTGTAGTGTGGTTTGAAGTGATTATCAAAAATCTTTATTTAAGTGCCATATACTTGAACACATTACATTAATGATAATAAAGATAGAGATTATTTCATTTCTTTGTAGCACTTTGAAATAGCATGAATTTACATTCAATACAATTTATTTCAAATGCACTTTAGCTTAATTTTTCCTTTTCTTTGTTATAAATTAGTAATTTATGATTTAATGTCCGATAGTTATGACCACATGAGTACTGATGAGTAGTGAGGTACCCCTACACTCAACCATACGAATACAAGCGTTTCACGCATGATCTGGTCGAACTTCGTAGATAAGCTAGTTGTGGTATCTAGATAGTTACTCATTGATCATAGTTTGTTGTCTTCCCACTTGGACTAGTATATGCTTTGTCACGTATGGTTTAGTCCAAAGTGAGGTTTATGATATGTTCATAAACTAATGCTACTCCTAAAGGCGATGAAAAATAATCTTTAATTAAGCTAGGAGGAAAGGGAAGAGAGAGTTATGCTAAGAGGAAATAGGGAGAGAGAATCTAAACTAGCCTAAGTGTGATGAGCATCTGTTCCTTAATCATCCATACACATCTTGGACCTCATGCACGACTACTATTGGGATTACCAAGCACAGATCCTAGGTATGCTACTGGGTTACCAAGTAGTCACACTTAAATGCTCATGATTAAATCGTACTCATTCTGCATTTAAGGAGTTTAGGGTGAAGAAATATTAATTGTGAAAGTAATAAATAAAAATAACAATTAAATAATTAAACTAAGTGAATCCTACAATCATGAAGTAATCTTGATCTTTATTTCTGATCATGTGCGTGTCCAAGTACGTCACACTCAAATAAAGGATGTTGTACAATTACAATCATCACACTACAGGCATGCACGGGGAGAGAGGGTTGAAAGAAAAATGACAAAAAGATCCTACACTAAACTTGACTTCTAAAAACTAATTAAAGACTCTTTTTCCCATGTGCTTACATGTGTATTTATAGGCCCACACAGGAACCACAATATTGCATATTCGATATCACTGTTGGATGCAATATCACGTACCCAATATCATGGGTTTGATATCACAACTAGATGAATCATGATTCATCATACCCCCACGACTAAATGAAAAATTGTCCTCAAGTCAAAATGAGAACAAGCCCCATTGATTACATAATGGATAGGTATGGGATTACTGACTAACAAGGAATATATTCATGCCGCAACAGAGGACTCAATAGAACAAACATTGGACACCACATGAAAAATGCAAAATTCCCAAAACTAAAAAATTTGGTGGAACTCATGTGGTTCTTGGTGGTGGTGGCTTCTCCATGGGTTACTTTCCCTTGTCTTGTGCTCCAGGTTTTTGGATTTGATGATGTTGAAGTAGTGCCTAGAGTTTCTCCTCTTCAGTTCAAGGGTCCTATGTCGTCCATGCTGATGCTCCAATGTTTGATGGAGTCGACACCTCCCATGGGCATGGTAGTTGTGAAAACATTTTGTTTGCCTTGATGTACCAGGCCGCAAACAACTGTCATTCTTCCTCGTAGGCTCTGGCTTTGTCTCTACACTCCTAAAAATATGTAAGCCATCAAGCCAAGTCTGTTGCAACATCCTTTTATCCTTGGTAGCTTACTTTAACCACCTCCAATCTAGAATTTGTGACTTCCAGCTTCTACAATGTTTTCTTTTGTTCTACAAATTCTACTTCATACTTGGTGTAAGTGGTGGCTACCTATTTTTCAAGCTTTGTCCTTGGGTGCCTTGCTATCAACATGGCTAGATTGGCATACCATAGGTTTGCCAACTCCATGTACTCTATGAGATCCTAAATCTGCAGGTCTCGACTCTTAAGGTCCACCTGGTGGGCAAATGCATATGTGTCCAATATGGCCTACCAATCAATGTGTTGAGCACTAAAAGCATTGATGTGGGCCTTGGCCATATGGATCTCCTTCTTGATGATTTTTTTGTACATTCCCACCTAGTGTTGGAAGTGCTCTTTTAACTTTTCGTGTCACTTGGTATCATTCTACATTCTACCATGCACTTATTTTGATGGTCATCTTCTAACGAATGGTGCGTACCTTCTCCATTGAGAGGGTTTGATTTTCCCTAGTCAAGTGGTTCATGTCTTGGTTCACCCTGATCAGCTATTCTTGTAGCCACTAAAAATTTTCTTTAAGAATGTTCTTCTATTTCTCCACAAAGGTCAATCGAAGATTGTCAACAACAAGTTGTTTGTTTTCTTCTTATAAGGCCTTGAGTGCCTTGGTGTGTGCATAATTTTGCGCTTGTGCCATGGAGGGATCCCAATCAGCCTTCTCTTTTTCTTTCGCCACCCTTTTATTTTCTGCCAGTAATTTGTTAAGTTGCTCAATCCTAAAGGTCTCTAGCTAGTCTGCGAGAATGAATTGAGAAGGATCCCACTGTGCAGCCTACAGGGTTATGTGCCTTTCTTGTAGTCTTGCCACTTCTACTTCTACATGCTCAACCCTCATCTCTGTCATGACCAACTTTCCCTTAGTGGAGATGAGGTCTAATTGTGTTGCTATAACATCTTGTGGGATGTCAAACAAGGATGTCATCACCTGTCTTATTTGCCGTAGTTAATCAAGCACATCCTCATGTTCCGCAGGAGTTATTGAGGGACTAGCCAAAGTTTGAGCATCTCGTGCTCCTATGAAATCTTTTGGTGGCACAATAGGGATGTTAAAAGATTCCTTGATGTGGTCCGTGACCACCTTTGCAGCTCCAGCTGCATCTTGGTACTGCATGACCACCACTGTGGCTCCTTCACCAGTTTCTAGTTGCACCTGAAAGGAGGCAGCGTTCCTTGAAATCTGTTGTGACCAATAACTCTCCTCTCCTCCTATTTGAATGGACACCTCACCTCGTGCACAATCTATAGAGACATTGGGCTTTATGGTATCATCGATGATGCAGAAGAGATTTGCATCATCATGACTTCCCCAACTGACCATCTCTGCGATAGACCTGAGATGGCTCATCGACGGTCAGTAATCCTGCGACGGTGGTGGTTGATCTTTCTGGCTCATGCTAGGCCCTGCTTCTTGTTGTTGACTGGGTCCCATTCTTAGAGGTTGGCTGGGCCCTACAAGTTGAGTTGCAATGGGTCCCACTATCTATTCTTGCTCTTGTTCTAGCCCTAGTGTCTCACCAACAATTTTTCTTGTAGCTGGTGGCTTTAGCAGTTTAGTATATGAAGCATTTTGGGCTTTTCTAAGGACATCATTGGTATATCCTCAAATACCAGCATGCTTGCACAGCTTTTTAATGAGACAAGGGAAAGGCAACGCAAACTTCCCTGTCTTACATTCTTCAAATCACCTTAGGATCTCCATGAAATATAGATGAGGTAGGTTAGCATTAACCTTTCCCATCAATATCGTACATCCTCTTATTCCATATGCTAAAATTATATTTAATCCTTTTGTGGGAAAGCTGTGATAAGTTCCAATTTTAAAGTAGATTTTCTCTTCCAAAGTCAACTCTCCATAGGTCTTATCTTATTTACCATACGTCCTATCTAACCAAACCTTTCACGCATCAGCATCAAAGTGAGTGGATAGACAAGAAACCTTTGGCCACCCTATATTCAGAAGGTTTAACACTTCCAAAATGGCTTAGATGGAGAAATCAATAGATACACCACAAATGTTAATTGTGGTGCCTTCTTCTTTATTGTGCCAGAATTGGTACGTTTCTCCTAAGTCCCAGGCACCGGTTTCAGAGAGGATAGGTCATAATGGAGATTCCTTGAGGTGGTCCCTAATGGCCTTAGGAGCGAATTCCATGAAAGGTTTCAAGTTCAATTCCAAAATCACTACAGCTAATGTGGACCTTTCATGGATGGCCTGGACACATTCCGAGGGCAACGTGAGGTGTCGTCCCTGTTCAAGCACTGCAGCAACTCCTCCTTCTTCTTGTCTTGATTGCATAGTGGCAGGGTCTTCTTAATGGATACTAAATGATTGCTTCTCCTACTCTACATGTTGTTCAGCAAGCATCTATCATTTACCTCTCCTAGGTTGCTTAAATACACCTTGAGAGGGACCTTCTTGTTGTGCACGCTTTGGGGCCATCTGCAATCACACAGGACCAATCATTAGTAAGGTTTCTTACCAAAGTTAAGTTATACCTTACTTCCTACCTTAATGAGTTAATTCTAATTCTGTGTGATTTTAAAGTTAAGAGTTTTAGGTGGTTTCAAAGTTTAATTTCCTGGTATAGATAAGGAGGTGAAATTGTTTTTGGCACATGTTTATTATTATTTTTATAACTAATTACCATTGATAGTGTTCTTTGGGTGATGATGAATTTTGAAAAAATTTATGTACAATTCAGTGTGTACCCCTCCCCCATGACTAAGCTGAATACTCTGGGTTCAAATAGGTTCAAACAGAATGAAAATTGGAGCACCAAGGAGTGAGTTATGGTTATCAAAGAAAGAGATGTGCAATCGCAAGTCATAGAAGAAAATTTGAAAAAATTCCCCCATGTGAATAGTTGAAAATGATGTTGACAGGCATGGGAGATCCATGTATATATATTTTTTAAGGACGTGATATCACATACCCACTAGCAGGGACCCAATATCACATCAGACTTGATATCGAGGACCCGATATCACATCCTACTAAAAATAGGGCACTTGAAAAATTTACCAAGTTTTTAAAATTTTTGAAACTTTAAGGTATAAACTAAGGACATGTAGATCAATGTAAAGGGGTCTAGGGTAATAAAACTAATTCTGAAGGCACAAAGATTAGAATGGTGTAAAATCTAATAATGAAAATCATGAAGAGTAGGGGAAAAAAGGATATGTGTTAACTCATAGGAACATTTGAACTGGAAGGATAATAATGGAAAGAAGAATCATTGGTAATACTTAGAGGGTATTGAATGATGTGTGGTAGATGTGTTATAAGTGCAATTAGATGAGTTACGCAAGTGGGTCCTCCCCAAAGTAGGTTCCAACCTATAGTGCCCTTACATAACCACACCTTAAAATGTCCATGGACACTAAAAGGGTTAAATTCAATGAATATCAATTTTACAAAACACACACATGTAAATATCACCACGATGAGAGGTGAATTTCATGCTACCCAAGTCACAAGTCACAATTACACGAACAACGAGATGAGGTGAATTGTAAAAGGAATTTAAGAGATCGGGACATGAGGTAACTGACTCAAGGTACAATGAATCTAGCATGTAGGGCATGATTAATTGTCATTATTCCTTCACTTAGGAATTAGGACCAAGTCCATTCCTCTAGTCAATGACATCGCATTGCATATCCAGTGATGGACAACAATAAGAGCATCATGATAGCAAGGCGTACGATCACTTGGCATTTTGTACAAGGGAGGAGTTATTTTTCTTTGTGGTGCACCCTTTTTTTTAAAGTAATCTTAATCCAGAGAAGCTGCCTACCTTCAAGCATGGGTGCATGTCTTTCCAGTGGGACCCCCTAGAATAGCATTATTTTTTTCTTGATTGAGTGTCTTTTGATTACTCTTACTCCCATTTTTATTAGATCTACAAGGATCTTAGAACAACCAAGCTGCATGATAACTCCCACAGATGTTACCAAAGAGAATCCAAAAGTCCCCTTAATGTCACACCCTGTCCATTCTTTCTTGGTCCATCATTCTTCACTCTGGGCATAATAACACAAGGTTACTTTAAGTTTTAATGATTAAGAATATCATTGTACCTAAGGTAGAACCCCTTATTAATAGAATGGGTGGATGGATGTTGTGGCTCATTGTTTGAATAATTAGTCACCTGAGACTTGATAGCATAGAACAACACCTCAATCAATGAGTCACATGAGTGTTTTATTCGTAGATGAGATTATCCACAAAAAGACAAAAAGACAATAAGTTAAAAAGTGAAAAACTAAAAAACAAAAATTTCAAAATTAAAGAAACTAAAAAATATTTATTAATCCTACTTATTATTAGAATGGGGGATATCTCCCATAATTAAATGGTTGAGCATGGCTAAGATTAATAAATAAAGAATTGGGATCCTTGCATGTTGGATGTACTAGGAGTTGCTCATACTTACCCCATCGGGGTTCACACAATGGATTAAAGTAGGCATAGTGGGGCAAGTTATAAGGTGTAGTTACTTGATGAGTGGTTGAACCACTATGGTACCTTTGACCGTAAGATGGTATGCAAGGATTAGTATGTCCCCCTACATGGCTATATTCATTGGGCCCCATGGTTGTTGGAGTATTGAGTGGTGGCCTTGATAAGGTAACATGAGGTGTTAGATTCGAGGAGGAAGCTACACCACAATGTTGGACTTGTGCTGGGTTGGAAGGTGCAATGGGCTCAGAATTATGTTGTCCCTTACGGTCATGCCTAAAGAAGGGGTGTCTTCGATGTTGAGGAGAGTCCCCACTGTTGTTGTCAGTAGAAGCTCAAGTAACATTCGTGGGTTGGTGCTGTGGTGCAAAACCCTCAGGTATAATTGGTGGTGATATAGAAAGAGGTGAAGGATGAGAATGTTGAAATTGAGAGGAAGTGTAAGGTATCCAAGGTGGTGGTTGTGTTGGAGAGGACATGGGTTGATAGTATTGAGGAGAATAATAATAATGTGATGAGATAGAGGATATTGACCCAGTTGGAGAAATAGGATGTTGAACTTGATATGAAGGGTATAGCCAGTTTGAGGGTGGCCTCCCCCACGATTGGGATTGTGGCCACTATGATCGAACATAGTATCTCTATACAAACTCTAGATATAACACTCTTCCCCAATGATCCTGTAAATGTGACAAGATTGGACATTGGCCCTTAGAGTGATCGTATAGGAAAATGTTGCATTGATACGTATGATTGGTAGTTGATCTCTTATTCTCTTCTACCCTTCTTTCTGATTGTCTAAGGGTATTTGGTCCTATTTCTTGGTTTGTCATAACTCTACCTCCAATAATGTTGGCACATTCTCTGCATTTTTTATGCATCCATTCCATCATCTTATTTATCTTTGCCTCAACTTCATCCAATGATTATAGTGTTGGAAAATATGGTTCCACCTCCTTGAGGTGAGTTGATTTCTCCTCTTTTAGATTATGGAGCTTTGTTGATGTGAGATTTTGATCCCGTTGGGATTTTTCAGCATTCTCCCATTTAGCTAGTTCTCCTTCTTCTTTGGCTACCCACTTAATAAGCACTTGGAGTTGATGGGTTTGTAGTTCATATAGTTGACCTTGACCATACATCCCTAGGGTCTCCCTTGTTTCATTACGAAGCCCATCAATAATGTGGTACATTAGCCTCTCCTCAGAGAACTCATGGCCTAGGCAATTGTTTAACAATGCATAATATCTTTCTAAGGCCATGTCCAAGGGTTCATGTTCTGTTGTTTCCACTCTTGGATTTTTTTCCTCAAGGCTGACACTCTTGCATAAGTTTGATATCTTTCATTGAAGAGTTCTACCATTGTTGGCCAACGTCAGATTGATTTTGGTTTTAAAGACCTATACCATACTTTTGCATGGCCAATGCGTGTCATAGGAAAGAGCTTAAGTTTTTTCCATCCATTATCAATGTTGTTCCACACACAGGCATCATGGAACACTTGTAGATGATGTTGCGGATCTAAATCATAGCTTCCTAAAAACTTAGGAAATTTATTTAAATAGAGCTTGGGTAGACAGTTCTCTTTGCAACTCCTGCGGGATATTCGAATGGCCTCTTGTATTTGCATTAGGCTTGTAGTGGCTAGTAGGGGTTCATCATCACTAGGTAGGTTACGCATTCATGAGTTGGGATGATGTTGTCTTCATTTATGTTTATAGGAAACCCCTACACTAGATTGGGTACTCCACACTTCATCTTCATCATCATATAGTTCGTTGGTTCTCAAATGAATTTCCTTACTAGTTGTTGTGAAAAAGAACCAACCAATGAAGAGTCATGGGAAGAGGCCTTTGTGTCCCAAAAGGAAGATGAAGGACCCAATTGGGAAGAACAGAAGAGTTCATCTGAAAAAGAAAATGAGAAGACTACTGAAGAAAAAGCTCAAGGAGATCAAGTTGAAGGCTCCACCAAGCTAGAAAATAATAGATTAGCCTTCATCACATCATAAATTGCATATGAGAAGGTTAGAGATATGAGGATTCCTACTAGAGTAATCCTCACCATTCTCTTCCCATCTCAAGAATAGTCCATAAACAAAGGACTTGATCATGTACAGTTTCTTGTTTTTTTTAGGAATGAGGTTTTTATACCATCAAGCCTTATGTTTGATGGGAATTTTCCTCCAAAAAGATTTATCTTTTCAATTGAAAAAAGTTAAATAAAAGCTTCAAGTATAGTTCAATTTTAAAATGGGGCTTGCATAGATTTCTTTACGCTTTTAAAGGGGGTAGAAATGTTGGCACATTTTGGTCATTTCATGGAATAGAGATATGAGACGATTGAAACCATGGCTCAAGTCTATAGAATTCTTTGATCATTGCTTATCCCTACTAAAGATGTTCACCTTCTTCTAGTCCATCTCTTTTGTGGATATTCTAGAGGTCTTTCTAACTCTCATTTGGAACATGCTGTGAGGTGGATTAGGTATACTAGAGTATTGTTCTCAAAGCAACATCATTGGTTGTCTACATCATCAACTAAAGCATTCCTTGCATGGAGTCCTTAAGGAGGAAAGGCATGCATATCAAGGAGACCATAACATTATTGGTGGAAATAATGATGCACATATGAAAGATAGTGAATAGAAGATTGCAAGAGATAATGTGCCAATGGTGAATGAATTGACAAGCAAGGAACTCTTTATTGTTAGAAATACTTTCAGGAATTGATTATTTGGATACTGGTAAAGAATGAGCAAGAGCTATGCTTAGGGAAAGATGGTAGAAAATAGTGTTTTAGGCTACTGATATTTGTTGAAGGTATCTGCACTCTACCTAAAATAATTTGGAAAGAATTTCAAAAGAAATACAAACTTGTCAAAGAATGGAGAAGCTTAGGCAATATGTTGTTCAGTAAGCTGCTAAAGGGAAACAAATAGCAAATAAACCAGATGATGTCAACAGGGCCCATCCCAAGGAGGAAATTATGGTAAATAATGCTTGGGATTTGAACCTTGGAGGCCTATTTTTACCATTTCTAGGTACAGCACGTGGATTACTACGGCCACCAGTATCAATTCTTATGGATCGGATTCTAAAATTGAGGATGCCTTTGAAGTAGAATCATGGTTTTGAAAACTAAGAATAAAGAAGTTGTTGTGGATGAATTTCACAAAGGCCAAGGGTTTTGTTGAGCTACTACAAGCTATCTGATGGAGGTAAACAAGCCAGAAGAATGCTGCTCTACCAGGAGGTCTTGCAATACTGATTTTTGGCATTACCATCTCAGTTGCAGTTCATTCTTCGGTTCTTCATCAATTTGCAGAAATGGCGAGCCAGAGCTTCATCTTAGGCATCTGGACGATCAATGGCCCTTTAACATGCTACGTTTGCACATCACCTCAGAAACAAGATGACGATGGGACGGTGGAGGTGCAACTTGGCGAGACATGCGTCATGGCGGCAACACCACCGAATGCAACGGAAAAATGTTCAGGCATAAGCTCGGCTGAGATGATGAATCTGATGTGTGGGAAAGCTTCAAAAGATGGAGCCCATGTACATAGAATCGAAGCATCAATTCTAATACGACAATGCAAGAGAATTGCAGTGTGGTGTTCAGAGTTCACAAGCCTCGCACCTGATCTTCTCTAGATTGGCATTGAAGATTCAGACTCCTAAATATTATTACCAGTGACTCTCAATTTTGGGAGATTGTGGGAGAATTTGAATCTTGGGCTTTTGCTGGGAGGTACTTACAAAGGACTCTAATTCATCAAGAGCAAGAGTAGCTTTAGTATTAGGTTCCAGGTTGTTGTTGTTACAGAGACATAGGGTATGCCAATTGCCACTTTCTGTGTGGGCACATGGCTGCTTCCAAATTCATGAATCCCAACAATAAGAAGAGCATAATACCAAATGCCTTTTTCACACATCTTCATCATAAATTTGCTGCAGAGATGGAGATAGTCATGGAGTTGCTAGGAAGATTACATAATGCTCAAAAAAAGATGTAACGCCATTTGGCACATGGCCAGACAGAGATGCTGCAGATCAAGGAAGCATTTAATATTTTTAATGTTTTTTTTGACCAAGTATAAAGTTCACACGTGGTCTACAGTGTGGATTAATTTCATCTAGGGGCCAATAGATATATATTTACTATTATTACTATCTCTATTACTATGATTTAAATAAAATATTTTATGATTTAAAAAGGAAAAAAAGTTATGGGATATTTGTGTAACATCCTATATAAAGGGGACATTTGGCTATTATCCCTTTTATTCCTATGAAAGTTGTAACTTCCTATGATAGTTACAACTATGATATTTGTAACTAATTTTAATTTTGATTACCATGAAGACACTTGGCAACTAAAAAGGCCACTTGTCAACTACAGCTTTTTTGTCTTCATGGTGACCACTTGGCAACTAAATAGGCCACTTGGCAACTACATGGGACACTTGTCAAATATAGCCTTTTTTTATCTCTATGGTGGTTACAACCACCCAAAATTTTTGGTAACTTACCTAACTTGTTGGGCAAGTAATCTCCTAACTTGTTGGGCAAGTTACTTGGGAGAGAAGTTAGCTAAGATATTTTTGAATATGTAACTACCTTTTGAACCCTGTAAAAAGGCTTTAGGGGTAAGAAGAAAGAAATTCACAAGGGGGGTACTTGGACACAAAAGAAGAGAAGGGGGGACAATACAACACACTTTGGAGGACTACAAGCTCACACACTGGGGGTCACACATTGTGAAAGATTGCTTGTAAGATGACTTGCTAAAGAAAAGATTTCAACCTCTTTGTCATAGTCCTATGAGTTATGCTTATTGTTTTTTATTTTGTTAAATTGTTTAGCTAGTGGTTTAGATAGTATCATGCTTGGCAAGTAATTTTGGAATTTTTACATTGCTCTTATTGTTCTTGTTGCATAATAGAAGATTTCTATTAAAATTTTTCCATAGAAGCTCTTGTGTTTGAAAGCCTTAATAGCATTTTAGTAGTAAATTTTATTATTGTGCAATGTATAAGAACTACTATTGGGATTGTTGTAAGAGGGCCTCTACTTGTAGTCAAGCCATTGAACGATTCGATAGTCAAGAGGGTTCAGAAAATCTTTGGTATTTTGATGAGACTAGAATAACTTTCTTTTATCTTTAAAGTGAATCTCCGTGGTATTTCAATTAGAAATTGTCAAGTCTTTCGAAGGTTCTGTTGAATGCAATTGTTGAAATCCATTATCTAGCTAAAATGGAGTCTCGTACGTGATAGTTTACGCAACAATTTTTTGGTAGCATAGTAGGATTGTCTTGAAGAAATTGCTTATTTGAGCCTTGGAAGTTTGAACAATTCATAGTTATTGAATTTGGGATAGATTTATTGCAAAGTTTTTACTCGTATCATTTTACCTTGTTTAAACATTTGAGGTCCTAACACAAATCTACTTTTCTTCCTTTCTATTTCCATTGAATCTTGCTCTATTTCTAGTTTTCTTGTGGAACTATTTCTTTCTTTGGGGAAAATTAGAAGTAGATTCACGGAGTTGTGCTCAAATGTTTTTACAAAATTTATAAGGACTGTGTAGACTAGGTAATTGAACAAAATAGGAACTCTCAACAACTCATGGTACTTGGCAAAGTTGGCTGAATCTCTTTAAGATAAGTCATTTGTAGTTTACACACAACGTAATCATTTCATTTTTCACAACTACATACCGCAACAGCACACACACATGCTCACATTAACTACTAAGTCTATTTGGAGGTATCTGGGCCTTGGTGTTGCCAGAGACCAGCAAGCACCTAAATCCTGTTCGAGAACACTTGTTGGCGGTCGTGTCCCAAACGGTCACCAACAATATGTTTAAGATGCCTATGGTAATTTGGAAATAGATACTCAATGCATAGGCTTGATTAGATTTGTTGTTTATACTTAGAATATATAATTTAAAAGTTTAATCATTTATTATTTTAATAATATTTTATACATGGCTAATAAAACATTAGTATCATACATCTTAGTCACACTTAACCTTCTGATCTAGTCCACACAAGTATGATTGGGAAGACAACAATGAACAATCTATCGCCAAATTCCCTAGATAACTATGTTGATCTAGTCTATAGAATTTGACTATGTTACACATGAACACTTATGATCTATATGGTTAGGTGTAGGATCTACTTTGTTGCTCATCATTGGTGTTATTACTAGGAACTTGGTGCTACTAAGTTATATACTTAAAATCATCTTAAGAATTGCTACCAAAGCCCTAATAATTTATCACTTAGAAAAATATTATTTTATTCAAGGACACTTAATAATTAAAAGATATCTTCTTCTTGTAGGGAAAATTTTTTACCTACTAATAAATTAGCAAGGGAACATGAAAAAACTATTAAGAATTGAGATGAGTTGTTAGAACAAATGAAAGTTATCTACTAGCTTATGAATACTTACTATCTAGACTTCACTTTCATCCTTTAGCAAGATGAAAAACTATGATGATAGGACCTAGAAGATAATATTATGTTGCCACCTAATTATTTAATTCCATAAATGCTTATGGGAGCATTAATGAATGTCAGACTTTAAGTAGCTACCCTAGACTATAGGATGGCTAATGAGATGTCCAAGCCCTACTAGCCCACTAATGAATCATCAATTGGCTGGGATATTTGACAAAAAGACAATTTTTGGCTGGCTCTGATATCTTAGTCTCGATAACAAGGCCTCAATAATAAGCCCTAATAACAAGGTCCCAATAACAAGGTCCCAGTAACTGGGGCCACATAGATTGGGCCCTGTCAATGTAGTCTATTGCATTGACTAGGCCCCATTGACGTAGCCCCGTCAATGCAGTGTCTATTTCTACCTATAAGTACGTGTGCTCCCACTGTGTATTAGCATTCTTTTGTCAATAGAGTAGCCAAACTCTTGTAGTTTTATTTTTTAATCTTAGAGAATAATCAATGAGTGCCCACAATGTCAATCTAAGTCAATTGTATGGCATCTTATCTGAGTGGTAATGTACCTGGACACATTCCATGAATGGCAATAAGATCAAGATTGATTCTTATTCATTGTAGCACTTTAACTTAGATTAAATTTACTTTCCATGTAATTTATGTTTCATGTACTTAGTTAATATTTATGTTTCCATGCATATTAGTGAATTGGTGGAATGAGTGTGACCAATTTTGAGTGTAAGCACGTATTTGCTTGGTAATCCCAGTAGTGTTATTACTTGGTTCAACTAGTAGCATAGAACTTGGTAATCCCAATAGTGGATACATGAGTTCAAGACATGTACAGCAAGCTAGGAATGAACACTTATCGCCTGTAAGATAGTTTAGACTTTACTTTCTATTGTTAATTAGTTTAAATAATTGATTTCTTTATTATCATTAGGAGTAGCATAAGGCCACAACAACATCAAGAATCATATGCCTCACTTTGGTCTAAATCATACATGACAAAGCTACCATTAGTCCAAGTGGGAAGACAACAAACTACGATTAAGGCATAATGATATAGATGCCACAACTAGTCCCATCCATGGAATTCAACCGAATTATGTGTGAACACTTGTGATTCGTATGGTTGGGCGTAGGGGGTACCTCGCTGCTTATCACCCACTAAATCCCAACTATGAAAGAACTATTTTATGGAGGCACATCATGAAGTCACTAAGGGGAAGGAGATTAACATCCCAATAATATTACAATTATAAAATGAGGATACATACTACCAATTGGGCCAATCCCATCACTAAAGTCATCCTTCCCTCAATGTAGATGATGTAAACAATATGCAACTACTTTTATCCTTGGCGAGTGACCAAGAAAAATGAAGAGTAGAATCTAATACACGAGAGGCCTCTAGGCATAGGTGTTCTAGTAGGTCATCTACAGAAAATAAAAGGAGTCATAGATAAAAACCAAGTCAAAAATACTCTTCTAGTTCTCCATCATTGTTCTCATCATGTTCATCATTAAGCTTTGACAAGGATGTACATGCCTAAGGTAAGAGGGACAATGATAGAAGACCTAGTGGAGATGATCAAAGGAACCATCACAAGGATGGTAGAAGAGATGGTGGAGGTGATTAAGAAATAGGTCATTGACATGAATGAAGGCATAGTAGGTAACATTAAAGGAGACATGGTCATGACAAGGATCATGATGAACCCAATGATTATGATGAATCTTGGCTTGCTACAAGAAGCATGATTAAGATTAAGAAGGTAGTGTAAATTTCAACTAGGTATTGGAGGGATAGCCAAATCAAACGGTCACACATGAATAACATTCCTAAGTTAGAAGTAGGCTACAACACATATTCACAACATCACTTACAAGCTTTCAATGATGTTTATGCCCTACAAAACATAGAGAACAAAGGCTAAAATTCTTATCCATAACACTCATCAATGAAGCTAAAAGTTGATACTATTCCTTTCAACTAGAATTTATTAGAAGATGGAGTACAATGTTGAAGTTTTTAATGACAAGTATCAAATGTATTCTAGAGTATCCAACTTGAGAAATTAGATTCAAGGTTGGAAACAAGGTAATCTAGAATCCCTTGATGTAGCCTTAAACAGATATTACTTCTTGCTACATAGGTGCTTAGGCCATAGCTTCTCTTAAATGGAATAACTATGTCATATCCTAAATGAATTAAAAAATAAGACAAGGAAAAATTTTGGGTTCTATGCCCAAGGGAGACTTTTAGAAATAAGAACTCATTAGATTTAGAGTTTGATTAATCAAGTGAAAAAGAAGGAAGAAAAACTCAAGAAAAGAGAAAACATAAAGAAGTACAACAAGGACCCCTCTCTCTATAAAAAGGAGTTATTTCTCTATGAAGCAAAAGAGAAGGCACCCTTGGAAGAGATGGTACAGAGAAAAATTTTACCAATCCAAAAATCAATCATTGAAATTTCAGCGAAGGTTGATAAACGGTGGGACCTAATTGATGAAAAATGTAAAGCAGGTTTGAAAATCATTGAGGAAAAAGCAAAGTAAGGTATGTCCAAAGATAAGGATAAAAGAGGAAGCAATATGTAGGGAATGACTACTACCAATAAAATGGAGCAATAGCTACAGTGGAGGAGGTTGTAGACTCTAATTTAGCTAATGAAGGATGTGACATGTGTCAATATGAGCACCTCTAGAGATGTTATCCAATTCTATCACATCTTTAAAAGTATAATTTTTATGCTTTAAATTCAAAATTCACTAATATGCAAGTACCCATGAGCTTTCCTTATCCTCAAAAAAACTATAGGTAATCCTACTAACCATAGCAATACTATCCTAGTGGGACTCCACCTCAACCTCAAGGATATTATCAGTAGTGTCAAAGCCCTTAGTTGTGGGGGATGTCACCACCAAGATAACAATATCCTTATAGGTAGCCTGATCCTTATGGATACTATTTTTAGCAACATATCTTGCTAAGTGGATTCACCACTCAAGTCTCTACCCAGTACTACTATTCTCTTGAGTACCACCAACTTGCCTATCCTTGTGCCAAATCTCCCTCACATGCTCCTTACTTTTAGCATCACTCTCAACCACATGCTCCTAACCCATTGCCACATTCTTCACCCATCCAAGGTGAAATATGTCCATAGCCATAACAATGGAATGCTACTACAATTATAAACATCCAAGTGAATGGCAACTAAAGTGGTCCCTAATGCAAGTCTCATAAACATCCATTCCTTAGACTTACCAATCCATTCAAACCTATATTAGCATCCATGACTATAGATCCCTCACTTACAACCTCCTATATGCATTCCAAGCTACCTTCAATGCAATTCATAGTCAATATATAAGCTATCATGTTACCACATGCATTTACTTATTGTACAAAGGTAGGTAACCTTCCTAAGAAGAGAATTGATTGGGAAAGTTCCATGATTTACCTAGAGATCAAAAGATATGCTTCCTTTAAGGCTCTAATAGATTCAAGTTTTAGAGTTAACTTGATCTTACAATAAATGTACAAAGTCTAAAACCTACCCCATTTGAAGAAATGCAATGTCAGATTAGAGCTCCTTAACTAGTCCATCATCATTCCCTTAGAATTAGTGGAAGAAATTATGACCACTATTAGTGGCTAGTCATACCATGTTGATTTCTTGGTGATCCATGTTGGAAACTGCAAGTGGGAGTTTCCCATTATCATAAGAAGGGCTTGGTATAGCAAAAAAATAGTTGCCATTAAATTATAACAAGATTAGTAGTTTATTTGCCCATGAGAAAAAAATATCTAAAGAATGACTTCTAAATTTTAGTATAATAGTAATAAGTTACCAATTTTGTAATGGAACTATGCTTTAATTTGATATTTTGATATATTTTCTCTTAATTTTTACAAAATTATCATGTTAGCTATGTGTCCTAGGGTATATATATTCAAATAGTTTTAGGTTTTGATGAGTGGTGGGTAGTCCCTATGTTCAACCATATGAATCACAAGCATTCACACATAATCTGGTCAAATTTCATAAACATATTTACCTAAGTGGCTGATATTCCTAAATGCTAATCTATGTAGTTAGGGATTGTGAAAATTAAGTGTTGGAACCATAAAAGCTAGAATCATGATTCTAGAGCCTAGTCCTAACTATCATTTCTACCATGAATAAGAATAATACTTAGGTTGTAGCCCAGGCCTTAGATACATTAGTCCATCAAAAAATCCAAAGTTTTCTACCTTGAGGATCAATAGTCACTGGCTAGGATTTAATGGATGCATTATAATATAGGTACACACCAAGATATATAGTCCAATTAGAGCTTTCAAATCAAGAGTCTTACCACTAGGCTAATACATCATTGTTACAGTCATATAGCTGAATCAAAATTTTTGTAGAACATAAATACAACACAATAATGCCTTAACCAAAAATTAAATCTCCAACTTATTATACACTAGGTAATAATAATATTGTTCAATTCTATTAATCATGAAGAGAAAGGGGATATGTTTGAATCTGAACTAGATAACTATATATATATATATATATATATATCTTAGACATATAGCCAATAAAAAATTTTAGTATAACTTAAGTAAATCATAACAATATATAAAATCAACATATCCATTAAAATCAAACCTATGTATTATAAATCAACAACTACCAACTAAGCAATTTCTTACTAGAAATTATATTAACCATGAGACTAAATTAATATTAGTATGATAGGTGGTTTGTAAATAAAACCTTTCATGATGATGTAGCTTTCAAGCATGATGGAATACTAAATGTCCTATAGATACCATGAGCACCATCATGACCATCACATATATATATATTACCAACGATAGGTTGCTTGAGTGGTTAGCTCATTGTCTTATTTGGCAAGGGTTTGTTAGTTCAAATTATGCTTGAGGCATTGTTATTATATATTTTTTATAATTCTTCTAAAGTCTCTATTGACTATATCCCCCACCTCCAATATATATATAATGGAAAATAAACGAAAATGATCTCTCATACTTTACAAAACTTACATTTTTGAAGGGTAACAAAAATTACTAAATTATCAATCATAAATTTACAAGTTTGAATTATTTGAATTTGCAACTTACATGTTTAATTACCTTGTTTGCCAATAATCAATCAAGTATTCAAGATACAACCAATGAATGAAGAGGTATTAGCTGAGTGGTAAGAATTTTGTCTTGAAAATAATAAATCATAAGTTTGATTCTACTAGGTTGCTTTAAGTTTTTGATTTAAAAAAACTTATTAAAAAAATTTGAAAGTGTTATCTATGATAGATCCAAGAGGGTCTTAGTGGACATAAGTAAGACTTCAAAATTAGTAGTTTGCATAAAGGTGTCTTTTGTATTTGTAATTGCAACTTCTCATTCCTATAATAGTATAACTACTAATTTGGGAGGTAAGAAGGGTGGGGGAGGGATGATGACATTGGAACCTAAAATTATTTGAGGAATTGAAATTAAAACTATTTGACTATATGTATCATTATCACATATATTAGAGTGCACCCACTAAAAAAAGAGGTTAGAATTTCACTCATCAACTAATCCTCTTGACATCCTACCTTGTTAGGATAAGTATTAAGCCTCCAAGTAATAACACATTTTATTCTTATGACATATATCCAACATGACACTTTAGTAGTAATTATGAAGAACATGAAGGTGCCTCAACTGTAGGGTGTTAGAACTAAAGGTACCTCAAATTTAACTCAAACATAGAACATTTTCATCATTATCATCATTCTAGCCTTATCATAACAAAATGGGGTTGACTAAACCTTAGAATATTTTCCCTACATAAAACTAGTCAAAAATTAAAATAACTAGTCAAGTCACTTCCAATTAGTAGTGTAACCACTAAATGATTTAAATTATAGTTTCACTTTTTCTACATCTTAATCATAGTTATAAAGCTTATAGATTTACATGTAATTGATTTCTAATTTGAATTACGATTGAGATATATTTATATTTTGCTTAAGTTCTACTAAGTATTAGTTGTATTTCATATAAATACGTAGAGTAAAAGTTCTTATTTTTCTTACATATTAATTTGGAGAAAGTAAGAGTTGGAGAAATTAAGATCTACCCCTTTTAAAATTGAAGAGCACTAATAATTAGTTGGTTAGATGGTTAGTTAGCATAAAGTTATCCTTAAAGTTGTTGGGTTATCCCATTATACTTTGAAAAAATTGAAGAAATTAATCATTAATTCATGAGCAAGTATTGCTTTACATCCAAACATATTTATCTAATTACCTTACCCTTATAAAAAAATCATGGACAAGATTTTTAATTTTTTTATTTCTTGATAGATTAAAAATAAGTTTTTGTTTTTCATCATATTTACACCTTTATTTTATCAATGATAGGTTGATTGATGACAAGAGTGAGAGGATGCTTAAGTTATTAGATTATTGTATTCTTTGAAGGAAGTGAAGATTAATGAGTTTGATTTTTTAGAAAGTCCATTTTATAAGGTAGCTAAAAATCCACTAAAGTAAAAAAAAAATGTGTATTATCATCAAGTGAAGGTGTATATGACAAATAGCACTAGAAAATTATTTGTTGGTTAATCAAAATATTTTCAAAAAAAAAAAACAAACAAACAAACACCAACATACTATCTCCAAGAATTTTTATCTATTCCATGGTAAAAAATTCATTTTAGAAGTTTTTTTCCTTTATAATATTTTTCTATTTTAGTTTTGTTGATTCCTTTTCTAGAACATAATTGATAAGCAACAAGTATCTCCTTCACCCAACAATATGAATCACAAGCATGTACATATGATTCAATTGAATTCCATGGACTTCTTCTACCTAAGTGTCTTATGTCCTAGATAGTAAAACGTGTGGTTATTGGTCATTGTCTTTCCAGTCATCACTTGTATTAACTTCATCCATATGGCTAAGTGTGATTAAGGTGTAAAGTATTTGTATTTTAAGTTTTTATTATTATTTTTTATTTGTAGAAATATTAAAGAAAAGAAATGGTTGAAATGTTGAACTTAACTAATTAATAACTAAACTATCCTAAATGTGGAGGATTTGTTCTCACTTTCTCTACACATCTTGAATGTATACTAACACTACTAGTTTACCATGTGTTTACTACTAGGATTACTAAGTGTTAGTATATTATGCTTAAAATGGTCATGCTCATGTTACATATGAATTAGAATTTTAAATGCTTAAGTACAAGAAAGTAAGCTACATATAACATAGAATGACTGAAAGTAAACTTAAATTAATGCAAGTATTATAATGGAAAGAAGAAATTTCAATTTTATTTTTGTTCATGAAATTATGTCTAGGTACATATTGCACTCAAATAAAATTCCATACAATTAATTGAATCCATGCTATGAGCACGCAAAGTAAAATTTTGCTAAATTCTATGGAAGAAAATTGCAAGAGATTAGCTAAGGAATTAACCAATGGGGCCATACATATAGCTAGTGTGTGCACTTATATAGGATTCAAGAGAATCAACATCAATGCAGATGCACCAATGCATCCTAAGATGCATCAACAAGAATGCATGGATAATGCTGCATTGATGGGCATGCATTGACGTAGCCATCTTATTAGTACTTCATCATACCCCCATGACTAACTGAAAACTTGTCCTCAAGTAAATAAAATAAAATCAAGTTTTATTACAAAACTTGGGAAAGTATGGAACTAACTAACTAACTCTAACAAACAAAAGTACTCTTGAATGTCATTTTGCATAGTTACAAAATAGTATAATGTACAAAGAAATTGGACACTTTTAGCAAAAATTCATAGGTGCCTATTGGATGGGTGAAAACAACCTAGGTAGCCATGTTGCAACTATTGTTACTGCTAAAAGTTGAAAGACATTTAGAAGTATCTTCATCTTTTCCTTCTTACCCCATGGGTTGTGAATGATGTAGGTTGCTTTGCCTAGATGAACTAATGTTGGAATATCCCTTAGGCATGGCAGTGTAGGGAACATGTCCTTCACATTGATAAATCAAGCTACAAATTATTTACATTTCATGTTGAATGTATGGACAAGGTTTTACAGCTCATAGTAGTCACTTATCCTTCTAGTGAGGTTCTCAAAAACAAATCTTTGACCAATGAATTTTCTTCTAAGAACCTCAAGCTTCACATTAACCACATATAACTTTTATTTCATTTCTTTATGGAGTTTGAACTCTACCTCATAGAGGAGGTAAGAGTTGATGACCTACTTTTCTAATTCTAATCTTGGCCTCCTTGTTGTCAACATTGCTAAATTTGCATATTAGAGGTTTGCAAGCTCCATGTATTCCATCATCTCCTTGATTTGTAACTCCTTCATGTGAATCTTTGCTTGGTTGTATACATTGAGGTCATCAAAGATGGGATGCCACACATCACATCTTTATTGAAGTTGTTGAAGAGTTTCATTAACCTTTACCTTTACTAATTTAATTTCTTTTTCATTAATTTCCTTAAGCACTTTGACTTGGTCTTTGTAGTACTTTTTGACTCACTCATACTTCAAGGCATTATTCTTCTAGGTGGTGACATCAATTGTGGTGTTTTGGCAAAGGCCATGAACCTGCTCCATCAAAAGATTCTTGTTTTTTATAAGGTTTACCTTGGCAAGATTTTCTTTCTTTTGGTAAATGTATTCCACCATCTAGTCCTTCTATTATTCAGCATTCCACAAGTGATGATTGTCTCAAGTTAGTGCTTGATTTTCCTTAAGAATTTATTCAAATTCACAATTAGAGGAGTTCATCATTGCCTCTAACATTGATGCATAAAAAATTACCATCTCTTTGAAGTTCTTGGCCTCTTGGCATCGATGTTGAAACTATTGGAAAGCTTCAACTTTGGTGAGGTCTGACTTGAGAATGACATGGTCTAGCAAATGGGCTCTAAGTTCTGCAACCTTTGTGGCCAACCATTAGTTGCTACCAACGGCCTCATTAAGTTGCATGTTCATGATAAATAACTTGCCCCTTCTTTCTAGTAGTTTCAATAGGGTCATTGAAATGTCTTTAGAAAGATTAAAAATCTTTGAAATCAGTTGTTCGACTTCCACTAGTCACTCCAATACTTCTTCATGCTAGGCTACACTCATCCTTCTACTTCCTACTCCTACTAATGCTTGTACATTTTTCATTGTAGCAACATCAGGGATAGATGTTGCATGAACACTTAATGCTTTCCTAATTTAGTCCACCACCACCTCTACTATTGTCTCTTAGGCCTTGTGTGACATAATTAGGATCATCACTCCCTCACCTTCTTCCAACACTACAAAGAAGGTTGCTACATACCTAGAAATTTCTGGAAATGCTTATTTGGTTTCTCTATGAAGAGAATAGTAGGGTCATCTCATCATTCAACTAGCTAATGGTTATTTTGACCTCATTTAGATGGCTTATGATTTTTCTATACACTAAAGACTTTCCATCATCTCTAGCAGCTTATTGGTGTTGCAACTACTACTCTCTAAGTTTCCATAGACACTCTATAACTTCTAGCATTTTTGGTATTTCCTTTGGTGCTACAAGTGGTGGTGGTGATTATTGTATTTTCTCTTGAAGCATGGTAAGAACTTTATCTTTCATCATTTTCTACCATGATATATGAGCTCTACGAATCCAATCATTGGAGTAGCAAGCTATTCCTTCCCTTTTACAAACTTTTCTGATGAGACATAGAAAGGGTAATGTCTTCCTACCCTTCTCATTCTTCTTGAAATACTTCTCTATTTCAAGGAAGATGAACCAAGGTAGGTTAATTAGAAACTTTCTACTTAGAACTACACATGCCTTAGTAAAGAAGGCATTGCCTTGCTCGGCCACACTGTTAGATTGAGGTGATAGGTTATGATCTTAAAATAGGCTTGGTCTATCTTAGTTAGGGCACTGTACTCCTTATGATGCACTCTATACCACTGTTGAACGAACTCTTTTTTGACTTCTAGGTATACTTGATTAGATATTTCTACCAACTTTGCCTTGATGTTTGGTAATCTAAGGATCTCTATTATTGCTTCAACTAAATAGAATATGGTAATGTCTTTGATTTTAATTGTTACATCCACTTGTTGGTTGTTTTAGAAGAGATTAGTTTCCCCCATGTACCATTCTCCCTTAGTAGAGAGAATGGGCCATAGTGGAGAGCCTTATAACTATGTTCTAACTTTCTCTTATGTAAGCTCTAGTAAAGGTTAGAAATTTAATTCTTGTAGGATGGAACTCTAAATTTCTTTGGTGTAGACCTTCTCCAAATAGGTCTCTATGAGTATGACCTCAAGATTGAGTCACAACTTTGGAACCTCATCCTACCTAGATTATCTTATTTTAGCTATGGAAATTTCGCAAATAGATTCCACCTTAGGCTTCTTGCATAGGGGTCCAGTAGCATGGGTGGCCTCGGCTACTTGCTGTTAGAATTATTGTAGTAGTAGTAGTAATTATTATCCCTTTCCACCACATGATCATTTCTTCATGGGCTATGATGGTCCTTCCACTTGTGGTTCTCATTTAGGTGTCATTTGTGATCATAAAAATATCCCAAGATTTTTCATTTAGATATAATCTTATTTTATTTAGATATCTTTCTTTGTTTGATCGAGTTAAGTATATTGGTTAAAAGTTAAGATTTTAGTGTTAAGTTCTTGTTTAGTGATCTCAAGTGTAGGATATTATTTTATTTATGCTCTAATAGAGGTTAGGTATTTAATGTTCTCATGACGTAAAGGTATCTCCAATAGCTCAAGATTTGAAAAACGGATGAAAATGAGTAAACAATTATTAAGTTATGACTCTTAGAAGGATTTGGGCTTGGAAAAATTGCAAAAACTCCTTGTGTATTTAGAAGAAAATGTAAAATTGAGCTAAGTATCATGCATATTTATATTATTTTTATGTTGCATTGATGGGAATATATCAACTCACTATTCATATTTTTTTCAACTTAAGATATTAAGGAATTTTGAACAAGTTTGGGGTTGAAGCAAAAGATGAATGGGAACCAAAAATTGGAAAATCATGGTAACAACATAATTAGGTTAAGGCTCATGAAATTAGAGCAATTTGATCATGTGGAATTGGTAATTAGAGGATGTTCCTTATGCCAAAGTAGAGATATAATAGATGATGCAACCTATTAAGATGATCAAGATCATAATGAGATCCATCATTAGGAGGTTGAACTTGAAGTAAACTAAAAGATATGCAAGTGGGTTCTCCCCAAATCATGCTAATTCCTAATATTCCCTTGGATAACCTCATTACAAGAAGTCCATAGGCAACTCAGATGATGAATGGTTAGTCAAGTTGAACATCATATCCATGTGAGGAGTTGTCTTATGATTATGTAAACTAGAAAACAAAACTATTAATTTATCATTGCATGAGGTAGTGAGGTGAGAGAACATGGAGTACAAGAATGGTAGAGAAAAAATTTTCTTCATGGTAACATTGGATCCTTAGTGAAATTTGTGATTAAGATGATCTAATCCTTATTTTTTTTTCTACATCTAGACCAAGTCCATTTCAATGATAGTGATCTTGCATTAATGTATTCCTCCTCTCCTACAATTATGAGCCTATGACAATCACAAAGGATAACCATGACTCTAAGAAAAGAAAAAAAGAGAAGAAGGAAGTATGTAGGACCTTAGTTAGAGAGGTGTATTTATGCATGGATAATATGTCTTTCCAACCCCATAACAAATTCTTGTAGCCCAAGAGATTGTTATAGAGATGTGCTTTGAATTCCCTTTTTTTAGTAGGAACTACATTATACAGAGACATACTTCCTTTTCTTGGTGATAGTAGAAGTAATGATATACCTATGAGAAGCCATAGAACTTAAGAAGGAAGTTGAGAAAAAGAACATAATAAATCCCCTTGAGGTCACACCCTTTTTCATTCCCACTTGATCCTTTCCTAGTTTGTTGGGTAACAAGATCATATATTATTTTTAGTTTTAATGTGAAAGAACCTTCATGTTCCCATGATACAAAACTTTACATGAGATAGATGGAATGGGTGGATAGCATGGACTCACTACCAAATACCATAAAAAACTGATAGATTATTAGTAGAGAGCATAACCAAAAGATAAAGTTGGTCTAAATATTAAATCATAACCTTAATAGCTGCATTCAACAATATATAAAATTTGCAGTAGCCATGAAACAAAATTGGAGATTTTAATTAAGAATAAATGAAAATAATAATAAATTATCAATAATATATATATATATATATATATATATATAATCAATAAAATATAAAGAAAATGAAAAACATATGAAGCATGTTGTAAAACCAAAACAAAAACAAAAAAAGAAAAACCTCTTTCATCCTTTTCAAGATGTTATGGTAGAATGATATCTCTCCCATGACTAAGTTGAATGGAGGAGATTCGAAAAATGGAGTGAGTTTATTCTTGATCAAATATGTTAGCATTACAACTAGTTACTTGGAAGTCCATGAAGGGTTTCAGTTGCTAGATGTTAACTAGCATGTGCTTCTGAGAACTTGTTGGATGGTAAATTATCATAGCTCTAGAAGGAAAAGTTAAGTGTATGATGTAAGGTCATTCTCATAATGTCTAGAACTTAGTTTGTTGTGGCACATGCATGGGATTCTAATAGAGAAAATTGTCTCTTGGTTACAATGTAACTTTCCTTATCCATGCATCATGATGTTGTTTATTGTATGCCTTGTGCACTTCATTCATCATTATAACTACTCTTCATTTTTTGTCTAGAATGTTAAGTATTGTGAGTTATTTCTTTTATGCTAGGTTAATTTCTAAGTCAAATTCACATGCATTTATGAGTGTACAAAGTTTAGTTTGAATTAGAACTTTAGGTAACTTTCCATACACTAACTCATAAGGAGAGTAGCCTATAGGAAGTTTCCATGTTGAGTAATATGCCCAAACAACATTATTGAGTTTGGTACTCCAATCTTTCCTTATCTATTAATGGTTCATGTTAGAATTATAGTGATCTCACTATAGGTTACTTTTACGTGATCATTGGCTTAAGGGTGATAAGATGTTGTGAGTTTATGTTTCACACCCAAGTGTTGCATTAACTTGCAAAAGGTAGTACTTCTTAAATGTGTTTTGTTTTCTAAAATTAGTGTTCTAGGAATACCAAACCTATTTACTACCTATTGTTGAAAGAAACAAGGTACAATAGTAGAGGTATAGTAAAAAATAGCTGTAAATTTAGCCCACTTGCTATAGTAACCAATAGCAACAATCATGTATGATTTTCCATTAAACATGAGGGTTATGGATCCCATGAAATCAATTCCCCAAAGATCAAAAGGCTCTATTGGTTGAATTTACTATTGGAGCCCTTTCATTCTAGTCATCACTTCCCCATCTCGTTGACACCTCTCACATGAATGGGAGAATTGGTGAGCATCCTTGAAGATTATTGGATAAAAATATCCTTCAATAAGAATCTTTGTGCCTATTCCTCCTTCCTACATAATGGCACCCCATGAAGACCCTCGTGAGCATCTTGCAAGACTTTCAATTGATCTACATCAGGTATACACCATTAATGAGTGGCGAGGTACCCCTACACTCAACCATACGAAACGAGCGTAGCACGCACGATCCGATCAAACTCCGCAGACTAAATACCTAAATGCCCCATGGAACACTTGGGGTTAATCATTCGTTGTCTTCCCAGATAGACTTGTTGTTGTCACGGTGTATGGTTAAGTAAGTCCGAGGTATATGATTTTTATGGTCTTTTATGGTTTTATGTCTTCTATGCTAAGAGCAAAGGGTTGAGAAAGCTAACTAACTCTAAATAATGACTAAGTCTAAATTAACTAGTGTCAACATCCATTCCCACTTACCATACACATCCTGAACTATGCAACTGTGGCTACCAAATGCTAATTGTTACTGGGATCACCACACATAACGCAAGTGCTTGAAGTGGTCGTACTGAGGCACTTAACTAGGAGGAAAGGGTTCAGAGAACCTATCTATCCTAAGTGCAATGAGCAGCCGATTCCTTGACTAACTGTACACATCTACCATGCACGACTACCACTGGGATTACCAAGCGTAGATCTTGGATACGCCACTGGGTTACCAAGTAGTCACACGAGATGCTCGTAATCAAGTCGTACTCATACCGCATGCAACGAGCAGCCGATTCCTTGACTAACCGTACACATCCTTAGATGCTCGTAATCAAGTCGTACTCGTACTGCATTCTAGGAAAGCAATAAATAGAAATTAAAATAAAATCCTATTCCATGCACTGCAAGGTTTATCTACAAAGCTCGTCTTTATTGCTGTACACAACTTGCATTCAGGTACAAATAAATAGATTTGACAGCGGATCGCGATATCACATACACAATATCATAGGGGACGACACGATATCACGGTGCATGCGATATGGCATCTTATCATACCCCCATGACTGAATGAAAACTCGTCCTCGAGTTCCTTACAATAATATTGGGAAGGTATGGAATTATTGAGGGGAATGGAACTAATGGGATGACATGTGAACGGATCATCATACAAGACTTGACAAAACTAGTATTCATGACAACAAGGGTGAACACCTTATTACAATCACATCATGCCTTTGTTGGCAGTTGAAAAAGAAAGAGAAAAAGAAGTGTTGCTATTACCAATGCCAAGATTGTGCTTTTGTTATCTGTCTGTAAGCATACCATCGATCTTTCTCCTTGCATAGCTGCTGTAGTGTGGCTCCATTCCATATGTTCCTTCTAGATCCAATTTGTTGTTTGTACGATCACCATATGCACACACAACACAATCTTATATTAGCAAGGGTAATTCAATCATCATGTAATTGATACCTTACTTCGGTGTAACTTCATTGGCTAAGTTGTGGTATGGCTGATATGGATCGGGAGATATATTAATGATGACTACCGAAGGTGTAGGGGTTAGGAAGAAAATCAAAAATCAAAAATTTCAAGGCTAAGAGAAAATCTAGAAAATCAAGCCCCATACCCCCATGACTAATCATGAACCTCTGGTAGCATTAGAATGGAGAAAGAAAAGGAGTAAGAAAGATAGATAAAAAGGGACAACTATAGCATCGATGAAATGGATGTCAAGATGGTAATGAACAAAAGAAAATTAATTGCAAAATGTTAGGGGAAAGAATTTAACTAATGCTCCAAATAGGAATGTTAGTGGATCCTCCCCAAAGCAGGCTCATGCCCTTAATGCCCTAACAAACCCACATTCAAAGAGTCCGTAGGCCCTAGAAATGTCATTTGGAACAAGAGTTGAAGTCTTAACCACAAGAATTTACCAAAAAGAAAATAATGCATCAACCAAAATATATACACTAATGATACAACTGGCAATGAGGTGAACAATGGAGAGAAGGGAATGGAATGGAATCCAAAGAACAAGGTGGTGTACAGCCCCTTGTGTGCTTGATGATTAATGTGACTTGGAAAATCTCGTTCCAACTCTGGCCTCAAACCAATCACATCCAGTGACTTCGCATCAATGTATTCGGTTAAACCATCCACTTAGAAAACAAGAATGCACTCTCCAAGAGCCACCACCATTCTGACGAAACAAAGGAGAGAATGGGAAGCAAGAAGGGCCTTAGATAGAGGGAACACTTTTAGTTCCATAACTAGTGCTTGTAGCCCAAATATTTATTCTGTCTAAGGGGTGTGCTTTGAATTCTCATTTTCTTTATTTTTTTTTTTATGCATGAGAACCACACCATGCAAAGACTTGATTATTTTTATTGTCTCAGCTTCTGATAATTGGGTAACATCGGAATGGCAAGAAAACTTAAGAAGAAACATTCAAGCACCCAAGAGAATGACCAATACAAAAGCATCAAGTTCCCTTGAAGTCACACCCTTTTCAATCCTTGAGTCCTTCCTTAGTTTGAGAATGACCAGTCACCGATTCATTTAAGTTCTTATTAAGAAGAAACTGTACATTTCCAAGTCGAGAGAAACCATAGAAATTGGTGGATGGATAGATGAAATGATCTCATTGCCTGCTATATCAAAAGAAACATACCTTAGTATCAACATTGTGACTTAAAGGTAAAAACCAAACATTAGCAATTAATATGAAAATAGTTCATACCATCATTCCGAACACTTATTATGGGACAAACTTACATGGTGGAACACACACACACACACACACACAAATTGGAAAAGTATAACGATGTTGTAAAACAAAAATTAGAAAAGTTAAAAAAATTTGTAAAAAAAAAAAACAAGAAAAGTTAAAGAAATTTGTAAAATAAAAATGTGTAAAACAAAAAATGTTTTAAAACAAAAACATGTAAACAAAAAATTGAAAAAGAACTAAGGGCCCCACATGATTAGCATAGGTGGCCATCTCCCCCATGACTGAGTTGTAAGGGAGAGATCTGAAATAATGAGCACCTGTTTGAATTTCTAAGAAGTGCCCAACTTCTCCCAATTGATGATCTTAGATTAAGGGATGGAAGTTGGCGATTCTCATGTTCCAATGTATATATTCTTTCGTTATGGGTGTGGGTTTCCTCAATTCATTCCATGCATATTTGGTTACTCCTTCGAGTAGCTATCAACCATGAGGTGTCTACTACTTCTTGTGTGTTTGCTACATACAGGAATCTTTGGTTCAAAGTTTCGTGGGCACACCTATTACATGGAGGCATTTCCTCCATGTCATCACCCGATAAATCATTGTATGTGATGCATGGAACTTTCCTCTTCTCAATCTTTCCACATATGTTTATCTTAAAGATTTCTAAGGAAAGATCGTGGATCCTAAGGCATGCGGCTACTGTGCTTAGCCATGCCCTTCCCATTATAATTGGGAAGTCCCCTTCGTTGTTGTTCACTTCAATCACCAGGAAATCAGCTGGGTAAGATCAACCACACACAGTGATAATGATGTTCTCCACCAATCCCAAGGGAATGGTGATGGACTGATCTGCCAGCTCTAGTTGAATGTTGCTCTTCTTAAGTTGGGACAGGTTCCATGCGTGATACATCTCTCGTGAAATCAAGTTAACTCCAAAACCTATGTCAAGAAGAGCCCTATGTGGTTCATTTTTGGTAATCTGTAAATAGATTAAGGGACTCCTAGGGTCAGTTAGTTTCCTAGGAAGTTGGCCCATCTTGATCCAGTCAGTTATGGTATGTGTTAACATAACCGTATGCGTTACACTCTGATTTTGGATGGAAGGGTGCTCAGAAGTGTTAGATGGTGGAGGAGTGTTTGTGGACTCAACCGCTTGTTGTTGCGAGAGTTTGTCTAGGCTTTTAGTTCTGAAGAAGGATCTTCTCTTTTTACAGTGGTCAAAACCAATAGCAGGTTGAATATTTACAGCTCTCGCAATGTGACGTTGTTGTAGTTGAGGAGGAAGTTCCCCTTGCATTGTTGGAGCAAAAGGTGTTATGGGAACTACTTGTGGTGGAAGAGGTGCGACTAGATTAGGAGAATGGTGTGGGTATGGAGTGTCTCCAGGAGGACAGGGAGTCCTTCTAAAGTACTCCTAAACTTGGTAGTGATGGTTGGGGATTGAGTGACTCATAGAGTCACTTGGAGAAATCAATTGCTACACATAATATCCATAAGGGTCAGGCTGCTGGTAAGGGTACTAATGTTTCAGTGATGGCATCCCCCATGAATGTGGGTATTACCACTGCTGATGCTATTTGATGGGCTATGGTGGAGTTCCACTTGGATAATACGTTAAGGGTTGGTGGAACTGCCTTGGGTTACCTTGTGGATAAGGTAACCTTTGGGGTGTTTGCCGTTGGGTGAGTATTGGATTAAGCGCATACACCCTAGACTCCTGTAGATTTGAGATGATGGGGCAACATCCCTTAGGATGGTCATAATGATAGATCTCACATCCACTATCATCATCTAAATCAAAGTCCTCAACCACATCGAAGTTAGTGATTTTTTCCTTACCCTTGTTATGTGCAGGGCTTAAATCTCTCCACTTTGTCTTACCTTTGTCACTACTTTGTCCTACCTTAGACTCTTCTACAATTTTTAGGATAGTTTCAAGTTTAGAGTCTAAGGAACTCCATACATCATCTACCTTAGCTAATAATTCTGTTGTGAGTTTTTGGATCGGCAAGGTTTTCCGGTTCACCAAGTCTTCGATTGGTGACTCATCCTCTTCATCACAAAATTTCACTCCCTTCTTTCGAAGGGAGGGATCCTGGTTATACTCTTCCACACTTTCCTTTTTGCGTAGCTCACCCTCTTCTTTTGCTACTTGTTCCAACAAGCTACGTACTTCATGGGCTCTAAGTTATGAGAGTCTCCCTTGGGCGTAAGTTCCAAGGGTTCTTCTAGTTTCATGCCTTAGCCCATCCACGATGTGGCGGAGTTGATCCCACTGAGCATATCCATGGCCTAGGCAATGATGTAACAATGTGTAGTAGCGGGCCATGGCATGATCCAAGGGTTCATATGTACCTTTTTTTTAGCCTTGGATCTACTTACCCAAATTGGACACTCTGGAGTACGTTTGATACTTTTTGTTGAAGATTTCTAGCATCGTACTCCACCTCCTGATGGTTTCCAATTCTAAGGACCGATACCAACTCTCTACTTCTTTGGTGAGTGTCCTTGGGAATAACTTAAGCTTCTACCACTCATATTCTATATTCTACAAGGCATAGGCATCGTGGAATGCCCATAAATGATTTTGCGGATCAGCATTGTATCCCCCTTCAAATCGTGGGATGTTATTCATGTCTAAACACTTGATCTGACTATCCTTTAAATGCCTTGTGGGAATCCTAACTACCTTCGTTATGTTGAGCATACTTCAAGTTGTGAGTAGGGGCTCGTCATGATCGTCTCTTTCATGACGCCTATGATGTCTGCATTGTTCCCTACTCTCCCTACATCCTTGCCCTTGTCCTCTCTCTCAACTTTCCCATCAAGGTCTTTCATCCTTCTTACTTTTATCCTCACCTTTATGTTCATGGTGGTTGCGCCTAGATGTGGAAGGAGAGGATGAATGATGTGAAGAAAGGGAACCATCACCATGATGATGTTTCTTGCCTTCTCTTCGACTGCTACAGCCCCAATCGTGGTGACGATCTAAGTTTCCATCCTTAGCATAAGTGGTTGTTCCCTCTGTGAACAGTTGGTGTTCACGCGTATCAGAACTAGGGATATGTATTGTTGATCATAGGTTTTGATACCCAACCTCCTCATCATCGTTAGGAGGGGGAACATCTTTTGCTAAAGAACTCGTGATAAGGGGTTCCTCATCTCCTATTTCGCTAAGGATGTGCGAGACCTTGCCCTTCAACAGTGCATGTTGATTCTCCTACCTTAAGTCTCTCGTACGTTGGGCATCTGTGGGATAATAATCCCTCATGTCAAAGTCCTCCACAATGTATTCAGCATATAGCTCGGTCATGCCTATCTATGTCAAGGCATGAAAAAGCATGTGACAGATTGATCGATTTGGGGGTAACACAATGTTATCTTGCAAATCTCTCCACCGTAGCTGTTTGTCCTGATGGAGAATAAAAGTAAAATTAGGAATATACTCATTGGGATGAGTATATATCATCTTATATTGTTTAGGACTTGGCTAATTTTGGTTATGTGTTTTATCTTGCCTATTGTCTCGTGTGTGATCCTTAGGTGGTGAGTTGCTCTTATGAGAAGAAGGCATTGTTATTGGTGTGCTAATTTACCATTATATAAGTTTTATCTTAATTAACTTGAAGGTTCATTAAGGCTCACAACAATGTGAGTGATATCCCTTATGTTCCATTCGGCACACAAACACTTAGTCCCTGGCAACAGCGCCAATGATGAGTGGCGAGGTATCCCTACACTCAACCATACGAAACGAGCGTAGCACGTGCAATTTGATCAAAGTCTGTAGACTAAATGCCTAAATGCCCCATGGAACACTTGGGGTTAATCATTTGTTGTCTTCCCAGACTTACTTTTTGTTGTCACGGTGTATGGTTAAGTAAGTCCGAGGTATATGATTTTTATGATCTTTTATGGTTTTATGTCTTCTATTCTAAGAGCGAAGGGTTGAGAAAGCTAACTCTAACTAATGACTAAGTCTAAATTAACTAGCATCAGCATTTGTTCCCACTTACCGTACACACCCTGAACTATGCAACTATGGCTACCAAATGCTAATTGTTACTGGGATCACCACACATAACGCATGTGCTCAAAGTGGTCGTACTGAGGCACTTAACTAGGAGGAAAGGGTTGAGAGAACCTATCTAGCCTAAGTGCAATGAGCAGCCAATTCCTTGACTAACCGTACACATCCTTAGATGCTCGTAATCAAGTCATACTCGTATTGCATTCTAGGAAAGTAATAAATAGCAATTAAAATAAAATCCTATTCCATGCACTGCAAGGTTTATCCACAAAGCTTGTCTTTATTGCTGTACACAACTTGCGCTCAGGTACAAAGCTGCTCGAATAAAGATCCGTTCACTTAGGGACTCCTACTGCGGGCACATGGAAAATATTCTATCTCTGGAGTGATCAAACTACTAGAGTTTCCCTACTTCTAGACCAAGATGAGAAATGAGGGGAGTGCCACCTCTTATTTATAGATTTGGTGGCAGACTGCGATATCACTACAGCCACGATATCACGGTGCATGCGATATCACGTCTCATCAACCATCATACTAGGTCATCAACATAAACCTTATAGAGATTGCCCTTAATTCCATATAGTTTTTTAGTACATAAAGAGAATACTATTTATTTCTATGATCTCATTCAATAAGAGCCTCCTCTATGAGTAGATATGAGAGAAATTCATCATATCAATTTATGACTTATGGTCCATGAACTTTGGTTGCTTTAACAAAGAGAAGTTCATATGGAAATTTATCATATAAGGGCTCTTTGTCATCATTGCTATCCCATATTAACTAAGACAAATGATTTGCAACTGCATTCTTAGTCTTATTTCTATCCACCATTATAAGATCAAACTCTTTTAAGATCACCAACCACCATATAACACAAGAGCTTATCACTGGCTTGTTCATAAGAAAGTGGATTGCATTATGATCGGTGTGCATAAAAATTGGGTATCCAAGCACATAGTGCCTAAATTTTTCTAAAGCATAAACCACTTCCATGATCTTCTTTTCCATGGTGGTGTAATTAAGTTTTGTATCTACAATGCTCCTACTTGCACAATGGATAAACTATGGACTTTTTTATCATTCATTTATGTTAATATCACTTCCAATGCATAGTTGGATGTATCTGTCATAATGTGCAAAGGTTTTGACAAATTAGAAGTATGTATAATGTGCATAGTTGGAATGTCTATCTGTATTCCATAGTCCATTCAAAGATTGCATCCTTATTAGTAAGCTCAACTAGCAATTTGATGATTTTAGAGAAGTTTTCAATGAAATGCCTATAATAAGCTATATAACCACAAAATGATCTTACATCTTTGATAGTTTGAGATTATCTGGTTATTCCTTGAATAACCCTTACCTTTTCATGATCCATCTTGATTTCTTTCCTTGAAATTATTTTCCCTAAAATAATGTCATCTTGGACCATTAAGTGGCTTTTCTACTAGTTGAGCTACAAGTTTGTCTTTGCACATCATTTTACTACCTATTCCAAATAGTCCAATGCTTATTTAAAATTAGTACCATAGTTGGAGAAGTTATCTATGAAGACTTCCACACCACTGCCAATTTGCTACTAAAAGATATTTAGAACTAGGTGTTGGAAAGTTGCAGGGACATTACAGAGGCCAAAGGGCATCTTCTTGTATGTGAAAGTTCCCTAGGGACTTGTGAAAGCTTTCACCTAATCTTCTAGAGTAATTTGTATTTGGTTATACCTACTATACCCATCTAGAAAACTACAATAGTTATGCCTAGTAATTTTATCTAACACTTGGTCTAGAAATGACAATGGAAAATGATCTTTAAATATAGCCATGTTTAGTAGCTTGAAGTCTATACAAATCTCAATTATCCCTCTTTCTTTGGCACAATAATGAGTGAACTTACCCATTCACTATCTACCACTAAATAGATGAATCCTACCTTGAGAAGCTTTTTAACTTCATTCGTTACAACTTGCTTTAATTTTTTATTCAACCTCCTTTGTGTTTACCTCTTGGGTTTAATAGTAGTATTTGTATAGATCCAATGATGGCATATGCATGGATCTATTCCTATCAATTCATCATATGACCAAGGAAAGGCTATTGTCCATTTGTTTACTACCTTTAGGAACTTCTCCTTTTGTTTTTTAGTAAGATTGGCATTGATAATTACTGGTTTACCATTATCAAGAAATACATATTCTAGAGTTGTTGGTAAAGATTTGAATTCCAAGGGCTCTTTTCTAAAAATATCAAGGGTTTCCAACTCTCCCCAATCCATTTCTACTTCTTTCTTGTATTTTTTTTTTTTTTTTGATGAGTTGATTTCAAATTTGCTCCATTTTTTCCATCTTATCAATGTAAGTAGTTATACGAATTTTAGTTGGTTCCATGCATATTGTTGGACTAGAGTTATCATCTATTGCCAACAACTAAGTTTCCTCTTATTTTGTGACTATTTTTTGTTTCAGCATACTTCTTGCATGCTATGATAGATGTACTCTTTATAGCCCATATTTTCTGCACACAATAGCACCCTATGTCACTATACACAATGCATGAAACCCTCTTCTTCTTGATATTTACAAAATTTTTTCCTTAGAAATTTTCATAGAGAGGTTTTTGATCCCTGGCTTGGCATCAATTATGCTTAGGCATGCCCTTTCCATGATAAATGCGAAGTCCCTTTTATAGTTATCTACATGAATGACTAGGAAGTATATTGGATATGACCATCCATAAATAGTATTCATGATATCCTTCATCACTACCAAAGGTTAATAAATTGATTAGCAAGCTCTAACTTGATGTTACATTTTTGAACTAGAGGTAAGTTCTAAGTTCTATACATTTCTTGAGAAGTAAAGTTCACCCCAAAACTTGAGTTTAGTATAGCTTTGCATTTGTAAATAAATTAAAGGACTTCTAAGATTATAATAAAGCATCTATTGGTTGAGATATCGTAGATGCTACATTACATCTGGTTTTTAGCATCCTTGACAATGTGTCTTAGTTGGCTGCTACATCATAGATGCTACATTGCATCTACAATGTCGTAGATGTGATATTGTAGCTATGTTAATGCGTATGGGTTGAAAAAATCCTGTTGATGTATGAGTTAATGCATTAACACATACGTGTCAATGCAGCGTATGTTTTTACCTATAAATATGCATGCTTCCATGGTGTATTTGGCATTCTTTTATCAATAGAGTAGTCGAACCTTTGTAGTTTTATTTCATAGTCTTAGAGAACAATTAGTGAGTGCTTGTAGTATGGATTTGAGTCAATTGTACAATGTCTTATTTGAGTGGTAATGTACTTGAACACATTCCATGAATAAAAATAAGATCAACATTGATTCTTATTCGTTACAACACTTCGACTTAGATTAAATTTACTTTCCATGCAATTTTACTTTACATGTACTTAGTTAATATTTGTGTTTTATGTACTTAGTTGATATTTACATTTCCATGCATGTTAATCAATTGGTGGAATGACTGTGAACAATTTCGAGCATAAACATAGATTTGCTTGGTAATCCCAGCAACATTATCATTTGGTTCATCAAGTAGCATGGTGCTTGGTAATCCTAGTAATGGATACATGGGTTTAGGACATGTACAGTAAGTTGGGAATAGACACTCATCACCTATAAGCTAGTTTAGACTTTACTTTTTATTATTAATTGGATTAAATAATTAAATTCTCTATTATCATTCAGAGTAGCATAAATTTGAAACAACATCAACAATCATATGACTTACTTTGGACTAAACCATACATGAAAAAGCTACCACTAGTCCAAGTGGGAAGACAACAAACTGTGATCAATGCTTAATGATCTAGATGCCAAACTAGTCCCATCCATGGAAATCAATCAAGTTGCACATGAATGTTCATAATTCATATGGTTGGGTATAGGGGGTACCTGCTACTCATCATTGGCATTGTTTCTAGGGATGATGCTTGTTATCTAGATTATTTATATTATAAATGATGGTTGTCAAAGTATTAATGATTTATCTTTTAGAAAATATTAATATTTTATTTAAAGTCGCTCATGTTAAAAACATATCTTTTTCACATAGGAAAAATAATGCATTGTATGATGAAAACACTCATAGGAAAAATGGTAGGTTCTATACTGAAGAGAATTGGAGTGAACAACCTCAAGCAAGGATTTCCTATGCTCATTTTGACTTGTACTACATGCAAGGACTATGTTCAACTGGTACAAATAATTCTAGAGGAGATGGAGTAAGTCCTAGATCAAGGAGGGACTTAAGGCCTAGAACCTCCTCTAAATTTAGAAAGGATATATCAAGGAACCATAGGAAGAACTATAGGAGCCATGGAAATTCTCCTAGTTCACCATCTTCCTCTTCCTCTTCAACATTTAGTTCTAATGAAGATGAACATAGGTATAGAGATAGAGCTCCACTATGGGATCAAGATAAAGATAGAAATCAAACCCAAGGGCAAAATCAAAGACATAAAAATGAGTATAGACAAGATTATCACAATCAGACGAATAGGAATATAGATTATCACTATGATGTGTCTAGTAAAGATGAGTCCTTGTTAGCTACTAGGAGCTTGACATAGATTAGGGAGGTAGTTTAAATACCTCAAATGCGTCAAAGGGGCGCAACCACATCAAATGACTTAATATGAATAATATTCCTCAATTTAGGAGAGGCTATAATTTTGATCCACAACATCATTTACAAGCCTTCCATGATGCCTACACCTTGCAAAACATTGAATGCAAGTGGCAAAAGCTTAAGCTCTTTCCTAGGATACTAATAGATGAATCTTAAAGTTGGTATAGATTGTTGGAATTGAATTCCATTCATCGATGGTCCACAATGCTAGAATGCTTCAACGAAAAATACCAAACCTATGTAAGAGTTTCCAACCTAAGAAAACAAATCTAAGAATGAAAGTAATAAAAACATGAATCCTTGGATGTGGCCAGAAAAACATGAATCCTTGGATGTGGTCTTGGATAGATACTATTCTCTATTACATAGATGTCCATGCCATGATTTTTCTTAAAAAGAAAAACTTTTCCACATCATAGATGGGCTTTGTAATAAAATGAGGGAGACCCTTGGGATTTATGCCCAATGTCAATTATACAAACTAAAGGACCATAAAATATAAAGGCTAATCAAGTAGGTGGCAAAAGAAGAAGGAGAGCTATGTAAACAAGAGAATGTAGAGGAATATAACTGGGATCCAACTTTTCAAAAGAAGAGGATTCATATCTATGATGAGGAAAAAGAGGTAACTCTCAATGAGGTGATTCACAACAAACCCTGCCAATAAAAAAGTCTATTAATGAACTTGAAGCAAGGATAGATAAGATGTGGGAGTTAATGAGTGACAAAGTTACAACTTACGTGAAAACCATAGAGGAGAGAGTAACACAAAATAAATCAAGTGAGAAAACCAAGTGGAGGAAAAAGAACCAAGAAATAGGTAGGAACACTTATCAACAAAAACTAAACATGGCTGTAGGAGAAGAGGCTATAAACTCAACCACAAAAGAGGATGATAGATGTGACATCTACCTATATGACCATCCAAAGGGCTATTGCCTAGTTATGTTACATCTACATGAGTATAGGTCCTTTTTTTTGAATCCCAAGTTCATACAAAAGTAAATACATAGGAAATTACCTTACTCACAAGGTAATTATAGTTAGTCCTACAACCAACTGTACTATCTGAGTGGGACTTCTTATCAGCTTGAAAATTATTATCAATTGCAATGGCAAAATCCATAGTTGTGGGGGAGGCCATTATCAAACCAAAACTACCCTTATTACCAACTAGACCCTTATAGATATTATGTTCAACAACCTATTTTTCCAACTGGCTCTACTTCCTCTACCTCAAATCACTATTACCACTCTCTCAAATATCATCAACCCATGACATCCTTTGTGGGATCATCACCTCACACCTCTCATACTCCATTATATCATCAATATTCTCATACTTCCCTCCACCATATGTCACCACCAACAACATAGAAAGGTTCAACACCACAACATCAATGAACATACATGGAAATGATAATGCTAGTAGATCTCAACCACAACCTTGGAAACATCCTTTCTTTAGGTTAGTTTCCTCACACAAGCACAAAACTCATAAACCTATTAGCACATTGAAACTTGTATAAGGCCAATCTAGTGTAACATCCTTCCTCACAAAAATGATTTCTCTTAATCATATGCAAAAACCAACAACCATCACCACTCCAACACAAGACGAAAATGATGTACCTATCACTGTGAAGAGACAAAAACCTCCATGCATCACTAATAATGATAAAGGATATAGTTGTAGGCTAGAAGTTCAAAATATCAACACAACCATTATACCAACCCATCATAAAGTTTAGAAACAAGTGTGTGAGCAAAAACCAGTTTACATAGTAGCCACTAAACCAAAAGATACCTAGTGGATTGGTAATAAGAGTGAAAATCATTTAAAAGATGCATGTAACCAACCAGTCCACTTATTAGCTCTTATCCAACCTTTATGCTTAGTTGTGGGGGAGATGCCTCATCCTGATTCAAGAACTAATAAGTGCTTTTCAATTTTTTGTTTTAAAATTCTTTATCATTTTTTCATTTCTTTCACCGTTTTCCAATTCCTAATATGTTTTCTTCTTTTATAAAACTAAAACTGATGAATGATCATTATATCTTGAAGAAAGAGGGAATAACCAAGTGGGAATGAAAAAGGGTGTGATCTCAAGGGGATTTTTTGGGTTTTCTTCTTAACTTCCTTCATGTCGTTTATGACTTCTCATGGAACGTATCATCACTCCTCCATCGATCAATAAATAGAAAGCTATGTCTTTGCATGGTGTGGTTCCCATTTCAAAACATATAAAGTTTTAAAAAAATATAAAGTACAAAAAAAAATAAGAATGGAAATTCAAAGCACATCCCTTAGATACAATAATAGGCTACAAGCACTAGTTATGGGGCTAAAAAGACATGTTACTTCTGCCTAAAGATGCCCCTCTAACCAAGGCCCTTTCTTCCTTCTTCTCTTTTTGGAGTGATGATATTTCTTTGTGGTGGTTGTGGACTCATGCTGGTTGGTATGAAGGAACACATCAATGCAAAGTCATTGTTAGTGGTATGGACTTGGTCTGAAACTTGGGTGAACAAGTATGCAAATCATTTTAATCATATTTACCACAAGAACCTATTGCAAACATGGTCAAGTACCTTACATCCCTATCTCTGCAATCCATTCTCATCCCATTATTCACCTTACTAATATATACAATTATGAGCCTTTTAGTTTTTTGTATTATAGTGCAACATCCCAACCAAGGCAATTGTGTGTTATTTAGAACAAAGACATGATCCACATTTAACTCCTTGGGTGTCCACTGATGAGTGGCGAGTATACCCTACACCCAATCATACGAATCACTAAGCATTCATATGCGATCTAGTTGAATTCTATGGATTTATAGCCTTCTAAGTACATTGGTCTCTAGGAAGTGAAACTAACCATTGTAATTGTTATCTTCTCAATTACACTTATGAAATGCAAAGGTATGATTAAGTGAAACTGAGGCATATGATTTTTATCATTTTTATGTTTTATGTTCTAAGTCACCTAAAAATAAAGAATATAGAATGAAAGGTATTTAATTGTTGATCTGATCTAACTAGCTAACATTTAGCTAATCCTAACATAAGCATCTGTTTCCACTTGCTATATACATCCTAAACATGTTTAACACTACTAGATTAGCAAACGTTAAGCATTACTAGGATTACCAAGCATCAAACATATGCTCGAAGTGATTGTACTTATGTGCTTAATTCATCGCTATTTAATCTAACTTAAAGTAGCTTAATTAATTACTTAATGACTTAAATCATTAAAAGAAATTGCTTAAAATATTAAATGCATAAAGGAAATAATTAATCTATTTCAAAGTGCTACAAGGTTTATCAGAAAGCTTGTCTTTATTGCCACACACAATGCCATGCTCATGTACAATAGTGCTCAAATAAAGATCCATATATTCTTTGACTCCTACTGCAAGAACTTAGAAAAATATTCTAACTTCTGAATCACAAAACTACAAGAGCTTCGCTACAACTATGAGACTTCTTGCCATAAATGCAAGTGTTGAACATGTATTTATAGGCAAAACAAGGAGCCCCATCAATAGGTATGCATCAACAAGTTAATTCCTACATCAACGGGATCCCATTGATGGGGTCACATCAACAACATCCCATCAATGCAACCAACTAAACAACTCATCATACTCCGACAACTAAATGAAAATTTTTCCTTGAGTTCTTTACAAAATTTGGAAAATGTATGGGATTATTGGCACACAAAACAAATGCATGAATTAAACAAAAAAAAATAAGTTCCCATAGTGTATGGTTTACAATGATTACAAAATTTTAGTATTTATGATGAAAAAATTGAGCTCCATGATAAACGTAACAAACATAATTCCTTAGATGGCACAAAGATGTCAAAGAAGATTAAATGGTCCTAGGTGATGAAGGCTCTAGAGGCTTCAAAGAACCTTCTTCTTCTTTGAATGCTTGTGGTGGTTGAGGCAATTATGGTTGTTCGATGGTAGCTACAACATTTGATGGAAGATGAAAGGCATCCAACAGTGCCTTCATCTTTTCCTTCTTTTCCCTAGGATCATTCATAGTTCACATAGCATCTCAAATGTGGGCTAGAGTGGAAACATCCTAGGGATAGGGCATTATTGAGAACAACTCCTTCATGTTGATAAACCAGACAATGAAAAGTTTACGTTCAACATTAAACACATTAAGAGCATTCTATAGCTCCTAGTAGACGTTCATCCTTTTGGCTAGGTTCTCAATAGTGGATCTCTAATTGGTGAATTATGCCTTCAGAACCTCAATTTTAGCATTAGCAATCTCAAGTTTTTTCTTGGTCTCCTTATGAGTTTTGAACTCTACCTCATACAACAAGTACAAGCTAGCCACTTGCTTCTTTAACTCTGACTATAGCTATCCAGCCATCAACATTGCCAGGTTTACATAATAAAGACTGGCAAGCTTCACGTACTCTGTAATCTCTTTGATCTGCAACTCTTTCATGTGGATCTCTACTTTTTTGTAGTCATTGAGCCCATCGAAAATAGACTGCCAGACATCATCTCCTTCCTTGAGCTATTGGAGGGACTCATTGACCTTTGTCTTTTCCATCTAAATATGCTTTTCATTAATTTCTTTCTATAGACCAACTTGATCTCTGTAATGGTTCTTAACTCTCTCAAATTTGAGAGCCTCATTCTTCTAGGTGGCAATCTTTATCATAGATTTTTAGCAAAGGGCTTAGACTTCCTCCATGGAGAGATTTCTATTTTTAACTTCCAATATCCTCAATGTCATGTTCACTTTGGTTAGCTACTCTTGCTATTAATGCATAAATTCTTGCATTTGACACTTCTTCACATCAACATTCCATAGGCGATGATTCCTTATGGTAAGGATTTCATCCTCATGGCACATTTGGACCAAGTCCTTTGAAATGGTGTAAGTATTAGCATTGACCATAGACTAGTTAAAGATGGCAATCTTCTTTACATTTTCAACCTATTTGAGCATGTCCTGAACTTGTTGGAAAGCTTCATCATGTGTTAGCGTATGGTTGAGAAATGTGGGATTGGTGAGGTGGGCTCTTAATTTAGCAACCTCCATAGCCAAGCATTGGTTCTGGGCTTGGGCTATTTTGAGTTTCCCCTTCTATATAATTCACTTATCCCTTGCTTCAAGTAACTCCAACTAGATTGCAATGATGATATCTATAAGATCAAATATATCTGAAATTAATTACCTAGTTCCCACCAATTAGTCCAACAACTCCTCATGTTGGGCTACACTTAATTTGCTACTAACTATTCCTGTGGATGTTTACACATCTTTGAGTATAGAAACATCTAGTAAATATGTCGTAGGCGCATTTAAGGCCTCAACAATTCTATTAGTAGCCACCTCTACTACTATATACTACCAATGGTATTACATCACCAAAATAGTTGCCCCCTCACCCTCCTCCAGATGCATTGAAAAAGTAATAACATTCCTAGAGATTTCTAGGAATTGTTTCTATTGAGAGAGAGATATTGTTACCTCTTAGGAATTATAATTTGATCTCATGAATAGATGCATTTGTTGGAAAAAGAAGATTAGTCCATCTCCTTCCATCTGGTTGATAGTTTGAGCCACTTTGTTGAGGTGACTCATCATTGGGTGATAAATAGATGGATCATCACCACTCATTCATGTTTGCTACTATTTCTCATGCAAGAGATTTTCTTGGATCTCATGCATGCACTCAATGGTAGCATGGACCTCCAACATTGTTTCATGAGTAGGTGGAGGAGGTAGTGGTTGCTACTCCTCTTCTTGAATGATCTTAGTAAGCACCTTATCCTTCATCATCTTCACCTAGGAAGTGGACAGAGCATGTCAAACAACATCATTTGTGTTGCATTTTATTCCTCCCCTCTTACATAATTTTATAATGAGGCATGGGAAGGGGAGTGCCTTTCTTCCATGTTCATTTTTTAAAATCTCTTTTCTATCTCAAAATAGATTAGCTATGGAAGGCTGACAGGGAATCAACTACTTAGAGTTGCACAAGCATGGGCAAAGAAGGTGATGATCTTGCTTGGACTCACTATTGGATTGAGGTAGAAAGTTTCAATGTTGAAGTATGCATGTTCCACCATGGCGAGCAAGCCAAACTCCTTACGATCGCCTCCATAACATCACTACATCCATTCCTTCTTAACACCAAGATCTACCTGCATGGGGATTTTTGCAAGGGTGGCCCTAGTTTTTGGTAACCCAAGAACCTCTACATTCACCACATAGGATAGTGAAATGTCCTTAATTTTAACTATTGAACCAACCTATTGATTGTTGACCACATGGGAGAGTTTTCTAGTTGAGCTTTGAATTTTGGCAATGCAAACTCCAAGAAAGGTCCAAAGTTTAATTCTTAGAGCATTGATTTCTAGAACTCCCTATTCACGATCTACCTGAGGCAAGCTTCCATCAAGGTCACCTCAAAGTTTGGTCTTGGTTCAGATGCCTCATCTCTATGAGACTATTCTATTGTTGTAACATCATCATGAATCTATCAGGCTGATTCCACTTCCAACTCCTTCCAAAGAGGTCTCATTGCATGGGTCTCTACTTACTCATGGGCCTGTTCTTGGCCCCTTCCTATTCTTGGCTATTTGTCCCTTGGTTGGGATGGTCCTCCTTCCTATGCATGTTTTCCCTTAGGTGCCATCTATGGTCACAACATAACCAAGGATTAGCATTTAATGTATAATTTATAACATTTAAGTACCTTTCTCATTAGGTGGTTACACCTTAGGTTAAGCATTGTAGAATGATTATTTTATTATTATTTTGATGAATTTTAACTTAGAATGTTGTCAAATCTTATTGGAAGGGTTAAACTCTTATAATCTAATGTTTTAATGTTGGTTTATTTGTTAAACCTTTGTGGGAGTTAGAAATTTTTTGAAAAAATTTTCATCAAAAACTTAAGGTTTGTGGCCCCCACAATAAAGAGCTTACCTCTAATAGCTACAAGGTCAAAGAATGAAGAAATCAAATAAATAGTTAGAAAGCAATGTCTCTTGGAAGGTTTTGGGCTCTAAAAAATTCAAAACTCCCCACTCATTTATGAGAAAATGTGAAAAAAGCAAAGTGTTTTCACCTATTTATAGATGGGTGTACCCCTATATCGACAAGCTCCCATATACAAGGTCTCATTTATGTGTGGGATCTATCAACAAGTACTCGTCTATGAAGCCTATGGCCAAAATATGAAAAATAAAGAGGATTTGAACATGAAATTGACATTTTTGAAGACCCAGAAAAGCCATGAACATGATGAAATCCTAAAAGAGGGCTCAAAAATTCAAAAAAATTGGAGAAATGATTGGGGAATGAATTTTATGGAGAAAATGGCTTAAGGAGCATAAAGTTGGATGCATCAATGGGGTGCATAAAAGATTTGATTGCCAAAATTCTTAAGGATAAGGAACTTAGCTAACCAAACCAAGAGATATGTGCGTGGATCCTTCTCATAGATAACACATGCCATTTTTACCCTTGCTTAACCTTAACTAAGGAGTTTGTGGACCTCATAGTTGATTAATGATTATGGAAAGTTAAGGATCAAATCTAGAAAATCTACCCAAGAATTTTGACACTTCAAACTAAGACATTGAACAAGAACATGGAAAATTGGTAGTGAGTTAAGTTATGAAAAGCATTGATGGATGAGAGAGAAAATGAAATGAAATTTCCAATCATGGTCACATGAAATCCCTTGTAGATTTAAACGTTAAATGATCCAATAAATTCCATCCTTGATCTAGATCGAAACCAACCACTTTCAATGACTTCGCATATCCACTCTAAGATCAATCCACCCCCTCAAGACACAAGAATGCTCCCATAGAAAAATCACCATTTCTTAATTGAGAAGAAAAGAGAAGCAGGAAGTGAGAAAGGGCCTTAGTTAGAGGGGACCTTTGGGCATGGGTAACATGTCTTTCTAGTCCCATAATTAATGCTTGTAGCCCATTATTTTGTTTAAGGGATGTGCTTTGAATTTTCATCATTTCATTCATTTTTTTTCTTTTTCATATTTTTTCATTTTTTTTAATTTTATGTTTTTATGATTTTTTTTGGATGGAAATGACACCATGGAAAGACTTATTCAACTTCCTATTATTGGTTGATGCAAAATATTAAGAAATCCATGAAAACACTCATGCACTTGAGTAAGTAGAGAGGTACAAAGAGCTTTGAATCCCCTTGAAGTTAGACCCTGTTCAAACCTTTGAATCTTTCCCAAGTTTGAAAACTACCAAGGTCACAAGTTTGTTAAGGTTTTGTTAATGAAAAGGGACCTCATGCTTCCAAAACCAGAAAGACCATAAAATTTGTGGATGGGTGGATAACATGAACTTACTGCCTCTTCCATGAAAAAGAAACTTTGTCTTAGTCATCAATCATTAAAATTCAAAAATAGAAACTAGACATTAGCAATCAAAGGCATTAGATACAAACCACCATCAACAAATAGCTACAGCATCACTATGTCCTATTGGCAACAAAGTATTTTATTAGAAAATAAAAAGAAAAATTCATATCAAAATAAATTAAAATATTAAAAAATTGTAAAATATTCAAGTCAAAATATACTAATGATGTTGTAAAACAAAAATTGGAAAAATAACAAAGGTAAAACAAAAAGATATAAAAATAAAGAAAGTGTAAAAAAAAAGTAGAAAAAATGTGAAGCCATTGGTATGATTAGTATAGATGGCCATCTCCGCCATGACTAAGTTGAAAGGAGGAGATCTAAAAGATTGATCAAGGACATCCATATGAGGAGGTGTTGCTTCCACTGACTTGTTTGGGCTCATGGAAAGGTTTAACTTATTGTGTATTGATCAAATGCTTCTTGTTTTGGCTCTCAAGTTTGTAAATTAACATGGCCCTAGAAGGAAAGGTTTCATAAATGATGTAAGGTCCTTCCCACAACATTTGAAACTTAGTTTGTTGAGGTACATGTGTGGGGTTCTAGTAGAGGACCTTGTCTCCAAGTTTAAATTTAACTTTATTTATCCTAAGGTCATGGCATTTTTTGTTGAATGCCTTGTCCACTTCATTCAAGGACAGAGCCACTAATTGATTCTCATCTAGCACATTGAGGTTGATAAATCTCTCTTTTTGTACTAGGCTTAGGTTAAGATCTAAGTCACAAGTTGTTGAAAGTTTATGGAGCTCGAATTGAATGGGAACAATTGGAAATTTTCCATACACCAACTCATATGAAGAGTAGCCTATAGGGAGTTTCCATGTGGAGTAGTAGGCCCAAAGGGTATCATTAAGTTTTGTGCTCCAATCTCTCATAAATTTGCTAACTATTCTCATTAATATCTTACTGATCTTTCTATTGGTAACTTTAGTTTGACCATTAGCTTGGGGGTGATAGGGTATTGTTAGTTTATGTTTGATCCCCAAGTGTTTCATAAGCTTATGAAAGGTAGTGCTTGTAAAGTGAGCACCATTACCAGAAATCAATGCATGTGGCACTCCAAACCTATTTACAATATTTTACTATACAAACCAAGCAATAGTGGAAGATGTACAATTGGTGATAGTTATTGATTCTACCCATTTGATACAATAGTCAATAGCAACTATTATATATGCCTTTCTATTTCACATGGGTATGATGGGACCCATGAAGTTTATGCCCCAAATGGCTAAGGGTTCTAATGGTTGGAGCCACTATTAAGGTTCCTCCATTTAAGCAATCATTCCACCATCTTGCTGACAGTGTTCACAAGAGCAAATGAATTGTTGAGCATTCCTAAAGATTGTTAGCAAATAATACCCTTCCATTAGGATCTTAATGGTCATGCATCTTCCTACCTAGTGGTCTCCACAAGGATCCACATGAACATCTTGAAGAATGTGTAATTGATCAACATCAAGGATACACCAATGAACTAGGCCATTGACATACACCTTGTAAAGGTGTATGTTGATCTCCATGAAGTGCCTAACCTAATGAAAATACTATTTTTTCTTTCAATGATCTAACTATTGTGGCATCTCCTAAGTGAGAAGATAAGTAAGGATGCCATCATACCACTTAGGTTCAATAAGCACTTGTTTATTTATTACACCAACAAAGAGGAGTTCATCAGAAAATTGATTAGAAAGTAGGCTCTCCTCCTCTTTGTTGTTGCATTATAATTGAGATAAGTGATCAATGATCACATTCTTAGTTTTTTTTTGTTTTCAATCTACCATTATAAGATTGAACTCTTGTAAGATCATCAACCACCATTTGACATGGGGGCTCACTATTGGCTTTTTCATGAGAAAGTAAATGGCACTGTAATGAGTGTATACAAATACCTTGTATCCAAGCACATAGTGCCTAAATCTTTCAAAGGCATACACCACTATCATCAACTCTTTTTTGTAGTGGTGTAATCGAGGTGTGCACCCACAATGCTTCAACTTGTATAGTGGATATAATAAGGATGTTTCTAATCACCTAACTATGTAAGCATAGCTCTTAAGGCATATTTTGATGCATCTATCATGATGTGAAATGGACAAGACCAATCAAGTGCTCATAGAATTGGATTTTCTACAAGCTTCTCCTTAAGTTGTTGGAATGCCTTTTCATATTCCCTTCTCCATATGAATGGATCATCTTTCTTTATAAGCTCTACCAATGGTTTAGCAATCTTAAAGAAATTCTCTATGAATTGCTAGTAATAGATAGTGTGTCTAAGGAATGACCAGACATTTAATGATTTTCAATTGATGGGTTATTCCTTGAATGATCCTAATCCTTTTAGGATCTAGCTCAATCCTTGCTTGTGATATTTTGTGCCCCAACATAATGTTCTCCTAAACCATGAGATGTCTCTTCTACTAATTAAGCCAAGGATTAATCTCCACACATCTTTTAAGCACTTTCTCAATGTAATCCAAGGCTTGCTCAAATGTAGCACTACAAGTGGAGATGTCATCCATCAAGACTTCCACCCTGCTACCAATCTACTACTGAAAAATACTTAGAACAAGGCATTGGAATGTTGTAGGGGCATTACATAGACCAAAATGCATCTTTTTATTTGCAAAAGTCTCCCAAGGACTTGTGAATTTTTTTTTTGGCTTGATCTTCTAACACGATCTAAATCTAGTTATAGCCACTATAACCATCTAGATATCTAATAATAGTAATTCCCAGAGATAGTATCCAACACCTAGTCCACAAATGACAATGGAAAATGATCTTTGAATGTTTCCATGCTCAACAGCTTGAAATAGATATAGAACTACCACTTGCCATATTTTATTTGGCATGATCATGAGTGGGCTAATCCACTCACTATCCACAATCGGATAGAAGAACCCTACCTTGAGAAGTTGTTCAATTTTCTCTTTGACGATCTACTTCATTTTGGGGTCAAGCCACCTCTACAACTACCTCTTTGGCTTGTTGGAAGGATCAATATAACTGTGATGTTGGCATATCCTAGGATCAATCCTAATGAGTTCAAGATATGACCAAGCAAAGTTTGTTGGCCTTTTGTTAACCATGTTTAGTAACATCTTTTCCTGCCCAAGAGCAAGGTTGGCATTGATTATTACCAACTTGCCATTTTGTAGGAATGCATACTCCATGTTGATAGGTAGATTTTTTAACTCTAAGGGCTTTTGTTTAAAATTGTTAGGGATTTTCAACTCTTTCCAATAAGTATGATCAAGTCCATCATCAGAGAGTTGGTGATGAACTTGCTTTAGTTCATCCATGCCTTTGACATAGGCATATGTTAAGCTCTCAAGATGCAAAGTATGCTTCTATCATAATCAACTATTAGCCACTAGGTGTCCTCCTATTTGTGGTTGTTGTGTACAAGCATTCTTAGATTTAAAATTCATCTACACACTATCTACATGCCTTGATTAATGTGCTTTTGATAGATCATAACTTTTACATATAGTTGCACCCTGTATCATTGTATGCAATGCATGGAACTCTCTTTTTCTTGATCTTTTCAAAAGCATTTTCCTTGAAAATTTTTAGGGAAAGATCTCTAATGTTCATTTATGCATCAAAAATGCTTAACCAAGCCCTTCAAAGAATTATTGGAAAGTCCCCCTTACAATTGTCAACCTTGATCACCAAAAAATCAGTAGGATAGAACCACCAACAAACATTGGTCACAATGTCCTCCACTAATCCCAAGGGAATAGTGATGGACTAATCTGCCAATTCTAAATGAATGTTTCTCTTCTTGAGAGGAGGTAGGTTCCAAGCTTTGTACATTTCATAAGAAATCATATTAACACCAAAACCTAAATCAAGAAGAGCCTTGCATGGCTCATTGCCAATGATCTGCAAGTAGATGAGGGGACTTCTAGAATAAACTATTTTTCTAGGAAGGTTGTCAACCTTGATCTAATTAGATAAAGCATGAGTTAACATGACTGTGTGGATCTTAGGAGGTAGTTTGTTTGAAGGGATCTTGAAAGGAATAGATGCAGAGAATGAAGGAGACACAGGGAAACCAGCTGCATGAGTTAGTTAGGGATTTGTAGGTCTATTGGTTTGAAATAATGATCATTTCTAGGTTTGGGTTCCAAACCACTCAGTGGAGGAACTAGTTGTAAGTTAATAGCCCTGGTAACATTACATTGCTATGGCTATGCAGGAATCTTGCCCTACATGGATGAGGTAGGTGGTAATTAGGTTAAGGATGGAGAGGCATATGCAGAAGGATGAGGAGGGTGATAAATATATGAGGATTTCCCTCTAGGAGATGGAGAATGAGTTCTATAATACTCTAGAAGGTAGTAGTGATGCTAACAAGAAGTGTAACTAGAAGAGTCATGCAGAGACATGGGTTGTTGAACATATTACCCATATGGATCTTGTTGCCTGTAAGGGTACTACTACCTCAACGATCGCATCCCCCATGACTATGAGTGCTACCACTACTAATACAACTAATATGATTTTGATGGAGCTCCACTTAGATAATAAGCTTATTGTTGATGGAACTATCTAGGATTGCCTTGAGCATAAGGCAATCTTCAAGGTGCTTGCCTTCTTGCTAGCCTAGGATTCAAAGCGTACACCCCAGATTCCTACAAGTGTGACACAATCGGGAAACATCTCTTAGGATGTTCATATTGGTAGATGTTACATCCATCATCATCATTTGATTCTAACTCCACAACCTCTTTTACTATAGCAGCTTTTCCCTTACTCCTTTGATAGGCATGTTCAACTTCCTTCCTTCTTCTATGGTCATGATCACTTCCTTACTCTTTGGATTCCTCTGCAATTTTTAGAGTAGTTTGGAACTTTTCATCCAAAGATTTCCACATCTTGTCCACCTTGGTCAAAATTTTAAAAATAGATTATTGAATCAATAAGATTTTTTGGTACACCACTTCATCAAGTGATGCATCTGCCTCACTATCATAGAATCGAACCTCCCTTTTTCTAATGGAAGGATCTCGGTTATATTCTTTAGCACTTTCCTATTTTTCCAATTCATCTTCTTCTTTTGAAACGTACTCAATCAGCATTTGAATTTGATAGATCCTTAGTTTTAATAGTATTCCTTGGGCATAGACCCCAAGGGTTCTTCTTGTTTCTAATCAAAGCCCATCTATGATATGACAAAGCTCTTCCTTTGAGAATAACCATGGCCAGGACATTTGTGCAAAAGAGAGTAATACCTGCCCATGGCTATGTCCAAGGAATCATGTGTTCCTTGATGCCAACCTTGAATTTGCTTTCTCAAATTGAACACTCTAGATTACACTCAAGAATCATACTCCATCTACAAATTGATTTTGGCTCCAAAGAGAAGTACCGAATTTTTGCCTCTTTTGTGAGTGTCCTAGAAAATAGCTTAAGTTTCTACCAATTGTTCTCTATGTTTTACAAGGCACAAGCATTGTGAGCGGCTTAGATATGGGTCTATGGACCTAAGTTATATCCCCCTTCAAATCTGGGAATATTGTTCATATCCAAACTCTTGATTCCACCATCTTTCACATGCTTCGTTGGAATTCTAACTGTCTGTGTGATGTTTAGTGTGCTTCAAGATGCTAATAAAGGCTTGTCATCATCATGATTTTAGTGATGCCTATGATGTCCTCTACTACCCCTTTGATCATGGTGGGGCCTTGATCATTATCCCACCATTCATCTCCATCATGATTTTTCCCTCTATGATGTCAATCAGATTCAAAGGAGGAAGAAGAAGATGCAGATGAAGAGGATGAAGAGGGAGGAGGCTTGCCATCACCATGGTGTCTCCCACCTTCTCTCTGCTTGTCATGGCCACAATCATTAGGTTTATCATCATCACGATGCTTTCCTAAGTCCTTGCCTTGACTCCCACTTCTATCTAAACCTAGATTATTAATAGTGAATTGTAAGTTTGGGTTTAAGCCCCCTTCATCAGAGTTAAGGAGTAAAGAATCTTCATGTTGAGAATCCCCAGAGCGAGGATCCTCCTTGTCATTTTGATTTAGCATGAAAAAGGGGTTAGTGAACTATTTTTCCTTCATAGCTTCATGATGCTTATCCTGGTGTCATTCTCATTTGTGTTATGTTTTAGTGGGATGGTTGTCCCCATAGTCATGGTCCTGTACAACATATTCATCATGAAGATCCTAGATGCTCAACCTCTTAAGAGTTTGGAGCAACATCCTAGGAATAGATTGATCAAGAGGCAACACAACATTATCCTCCATATCTTTCCACCATAGCTATTCATCTTGGTGCAGGATGAAGGTGAAATTAAGTACAAACTCATTTGGATGAGTGTACACCACTTTGAATTTTTGGGGCACTAACAATTTTTATTCATCATTTTTGTGAGAAGAAGATATTTTGGATTAAAAGAAAATTTTAGTGTGATTTAATTATAATTAAAACTTTTATTTTTTTGAATAATTGTGACTTTAGGATTCATTTCAGTAACTTTAAATAATTTTCACTAAGTCCTAGATAGTGCACATATCAAACTAAAAGTTCCCAAAAATGGTGTCAATGATGAGCAACAAGTATACCCTACACCCAACCATACGAATCACTAAGCATTTATGCAAAATCTAGTTCAATTTGGTGGACTTATAGCCTTGTAAGTACACCAGTCTCTAGGAAGTGAAAATAACCATTGTAATCATTGTCTTCCTAATTAGACTTGTGAAATGCAAAGGTATGGTTAAGCGCAACTGAGGCATATCATTTTTACATTTTATGTTTTTAAGTTGCCTAAGAATAAAGAATAAGGAATGAAAGGTAGTTAATTGCTAATATGATCTAACTAGCTAACATTTAGCTAATTCTAACATAATCATTTATTCCCACTTGTCATACACATCCTGAACATGTTTAAAACTATTGGGTTACCAAACGTTAAGCATTACTAGGATTACCAAGTGCCAAGTATATGCTTGAAGTGGTCATACTTATGTGCTTAATTAATCACTATTTAATATAGCTTAATTTAGCTTAATTAATTACTTAATTACTTAAAGCATTAAAGGAAATTACTTAAAATATTAAATGCATAAAAGAAATAATTAATTTATTTCAAAGTGCTACAAGGTTTATCAAAAAGCTTGTCTTTATTATCACACACACTTCTATGCTTAGGTACAATAGTGCTCAAATAAAAATTCATACACTCTTTGACTCTTACTATGGGCACTTAGAAAAATATTCTAACTTCTGAATGACAAAACTATAAGAGCTTCACTACAACAATGAGACTTTTTGCCATAAATACAGTTGGTGAGTGCATATTTATAGGAAAGACAAGAAGCCCCATCTATGCAGCCAACCAAATGACTCATCACCCATAAACATCTATAGAAGTGGTCATGCAAAGGCATTATGGCAAGAGCCTACTTTGCAAAGGATCCACTTGCATAACTTTTGTTGATCATGGCTTTGAACTAACCTTCACATCTTCCATAACATCATTGATCGCTTCTCTAAATTTATGCATGCTTTGGAGACTTCTTATCATCAATTTTAATTAAACTTTTCTACTTTTCCATCTCAATATTCTTCAACTTCCAAAACATTTCTTGGTCATCTTCTACATTATACCTTTGGTTTCAATTATTAAAAAACTTGTGCACTTCTGGAGTTACACTTATTAGTCATGAAGGCTAGGGATGTTCACTTTGAAATTTTTGAAATTTTTCCTAACATCCTATTTTTCAAGCTTTATGGTAACTAATAATAATTTATCAAAATAATATGAACAACTTGATGATTTTAGTTACCTCACAGCCTTGGGAATAGTCATTGTGATCACCTTGTGTTTAAAATGCTAACATCTTTTAAGCTAAGCTAACTAAGGGATCTAAAAAGGGTTAATTATTAAGGAAAATTTACCAAAACAAATGTTGATCCTTTGGTGATTGCAGGTGATGCTAAAAGAAAACCTAATGAGGAAGGTCTTTTGCCAAGGACAAAAACAAAGCCAAGAGGGAAACAATAGCGGATATGTCATGGACAAATAATAGCACATACAAGATAATAGCTCAAACATCACATGATTTCTAGATCCATGGGATGATGAGAAGAAATTTAGGTCCATCCTTCAAGAATGCTCTACATAAAAAAATAAGCATCGACATAACATTCAAGATTGAAAGTTTGCCACTACTAGCGACAACAAGAAGAATCATCCTTAGTGGATTTTTGAAGACCTCTACAAATTTTGTAATCTTCAATGTCTATCTAGTCTTTTTATCATTTTGTCATTTTGTATGCATCGACTCAAATAAATTTTGTACTATGGCACTTAGAGTTGATAAGTACTTAGTTTCAATCAATAATCCCATACTTTTCCAATTTGTTATAAAGAAAGCTCAATCTTATTATATTAACTCAAGGATGAGTTTTTAGTTAGTCATGGGGCTATGATGAAGCATCCATTAGCTAAGATATCATAGATGCTATGTCATAGATGCTACATTGCATCTACGTTGTAGCATCCCTAATAGTACATCTCAATTGGCTACTACATTATAGATGCTCCTACAATGTCATAGATGCGATATCATAGCAATGTTGATGAGTACGCATTGATGTAGGCCCATTGACACAACATGTATGTGTCGACATAGTGTGCATTTTTACGATAAATACATGTGCTATTGCCATGTATTTGGCATTCTTTTATTAATAGAGTAGCCAAATCCTTGTTATTTTACTTCGTAGGCTTAGAAAATAGTCAGTGAATGCCTACAATATGGATTTGAATTAGTTGTATGATGTCTTATTCAAGTGGAAATGTACCTAGAAAAATTCCATGAATGGTAATAAGATTAAGATTGATTCTTATTCATTGCAACACTTTGATTTAGATTAAATTTACTTTTCATGCAATTTTACTTTACATGTACTTAGTTAATATTTACATTTCCATGCATGTTAATTAATTGGTAAAATGAGCAACTAGTTTCTAGTGTAAACACGTATTCACTTAGTAATCCTAGCAATGTTATTTCTTAGTTTGCCTAGTAGTGTAGTGCTTGGTAATCCCAGGAGTGGATACATGGGTTCAAGATGTGTACAACAAGCTAGGAATAGACACTCATCGCTTGTAGGCTAGTTTAGACTTTACTTGTTGTTGTTGATTAGATTAAATAATTAATTTCTCTGTTATCATTAGGAGTAGCATAAAGCTAAAACAACATCAACAGTCATATGCCTCACTTTGGACCAAATCATACATGATAAAGCTACCACTAGTCAAAGTGGGAAGATATCAAACTACGATCAATGCTTTACAATCTAGATGTCAAACTAGTTCCATCCACAAAATTTGATCAAGTTGTGTGTGAATGCTCATAATTCATATGGTTGGGCATAGGGGGTACCTACTACTCATCAAATTAGATCTTTTCCTAGAAAGGTGTCCTACCTTTTTTGAGTCTATGACTACATGGGTTAACATGATGATGTATACATTTTGAGATCTTTGGTTTGAAGGGAGCTTGGTGGTTATCTCAGGAGTAGCTTGAGAAGGATTAATAGTCACAAATGCCTAGGGAGATTTAGATAGACTAATGGATCTACAAAAAGCCCTATTCTAATGCTTACATTTAGAAACACCCTAATTTTCTTTCGACTGTAAATTCACAACTTTCGTGGCATTGCATTGTTGAGGCTATAGAGGTATTTCACCTTACATATATGGTGCAAGTGGTAAAGAAATGAAATTCTAAGGTGTAGAGTGTTGTGATGGATAATAAGGAGTGTATGTAGAAGGAGATTCAACTCATAGAGTAGTAGGTCTATAATATTTAGAGGGTAGTAGTGATGGGAAAAAGAAGTATTGCTTGTAGAGCCACTAGGAGACATAGGTTGCTAGATATAATATCTGTATGGATCTAGTTGGTGGTAAAGATATTGTTGCCTTGATAGTGACATCACCCACAACTGTGGGTCTTTCCATTGATGATGATAATATTAAGGTTGATGTAGCACTCCACTTGGATCATAATATTGTTGATGGAACTATTGCCAATATTTTTTTATGAACATTGGGTACTCCCTACATCCAACCATATGATTTACAAGCATTCATGCATAATCCTATCGAATTCTATGGATGAAACTAGTTTGGCATCTAAATTGTTAAACATTGATTATAGGACCCTATCTTCTTACTTAGACTAGTGGTAGCCTTGTGACATATGATTTAGTGTAAAGTGAGGCAAATGATTATTGATATTGTTTCAGCCTTATGCTACTCCTAACGATATTTAAGATAATTACAAAAGGAAGATAAATTCTAAACTATCCTAATGATGATAAGTGTTTGTTCCCAACTTGTCATACATGTGTTGAACCCATGTATCCACTATTGGGATTACCAAGTGATATGCTACTAGGCAAACTAAGTAATAACAATGTTGGGCTTACTAAGCAAATACATGTTTATGCTTGAAATTGGTCATGCTCATTCCACCAATTCATTAATCTACATGGAAATGTAAATATTAAGTACATGAAATATAAATTTCATTAAGAGTAAATTTAATTTAAGTCAAAGTGCTACAATGAATAAGAATCAATCTTGATCCTATTATTGTTCATGAAATGTGTCTAGGTACATTTCCACTCAAATAAGACATCATACAATTGACTCAGATCCACATTTTGAACACTCACTAATTATTCTCTGAGACTACAGAATAAAACTACAATGGTTTAGCTACTCTATTGACAAAATAATGCCACATACATGATGGGTGCTCACGTATTTAAAGGTGAAAACAGATGTTGCGTTGATGCATATGCATCAACAGATACGTGTCAATGGAAATGCATCAATAGGGATGTGTCGATGCATATTCATTAATGAAACTAAGTTAAAGCATATGTAACAGCATAGATACAATGTAGCATTTGTGATGTAGCAGCCAACTAAGATGCACCAACAGAGATGCTACAATGCAAATACGATGTAGCATTTATGACATAACATCAATGATATCTCAGCCAATTGATGCTTCATCATACCCCCACAACTAACTAAAAATTCATCCTCAACTTAACAAGATAGGATTGAGCTTTCTTTACAAACTTGGAACTGTATGGGATTATTAACTAACACAAACTACTGACTGACTCTAAGTGTCACATTACAAAATTTTATTCGAGTGGATGCATAGATAGACATTGAAGTTGACAAAATTGTAGAGGCCTTCAAAAACCCCTTGAAGATGAATTTTCTTGTGTTACTAGCTTTGGTAGGCTTTCCAACATTGATTATTATGTTAATGCTTCTTTTTTTATGTAAAACATTCTTGAAGGATGGACTGAAATTTCTTCTCTTCATCCCATAGATTCAACAAACATGTGATGTTTAAGCTTTAATCCCTGTATGTGCTACTATTTTTCCATAAGCATATCCTCTTTTGTCCTTCTCTTGGTCATGTTTCCTTTCATTGCAACAAACTTTCCACCTTAGGCTTTCCATTTAGCATCACCTGCAATCACCAAAGGATCAACACTAGTTTTCGTAAATTTTCCTTTAATTAACCCTTTCCAAATCCCTTAGTCAGCTTAAAATGTTTAGCATTTAAGCACAAGATGATGATAAGGTACTATTCCTAAGGTAATGAGGTAACTAAAATCATCAAGTTGTTCACATTATTTTGATCAATTACTATTAGTTACCATAATGTTCAAAAATAGGATGTTAGAAAATTTCAAAGAGCACATCCATAGCCCCCACAATTAATGAGCACAACTCTAGAAGTGCATAAGTTTTTGAACAATTAAAACCAAAGGTCTAGTACAAACAAATGGCTAAGAAATTTTGGATGTGAAGGATATTTTACTAAAGTGGTAGGAAAAATTAATTGGAATTTGAAACACCACAAAATCTAGACCATGGCATCTCAACTACAAATTTTTCTAGGTGTTGGAACTATGCTCTCCATTGCCTCAAAATGTAGTCAGCCTTTGGTGGAAAGCGTAGTCAACACAAAGGCCAATTTTGCAATTTTTCTTGAGTGTCAACATGAAGCCATTTGTAGCAAATTTTTCTAAGTGCTGAGACTATGCTCTTCACTACCCTAGAGCATCGTCAACCACTTGTGGAGAGCATAGTTAGCATGATAGGTCCAGTTTTCATAGATTTCTCTAAGTGTTGAGACTACACTTGACCCCAGTTGGGAGCGTAGTTAGCATGAAGGCCAATTTTTTACAATTTTGGCTAAGTGTTGAGACTACACTCAACCCTAGTTGAGAGTGTAGTCAACCTCTAATGGAGAGCATAGTCAGCAAAAGGGCAACTTTTCACAAGTTTCAACAAGTTCCCAGAGTACACTCATCCCCAATTAGGAGTGTAGTTAGCCTCCCATGGATAGCATAGTCAGCACATTACCATTCTTTTGCATTTTTTCTCTAAGTGTGGGACTATGCCCTCCCCCAATCTAGAGCACAGTCAAGCATAGTCAACTAGAACAATCTCCATTGCCCTCCATAATGTAGCACTAGCACTTATCTCAGCTCAAACTCATCTTTGACAAGCATAGTTAACAAAATGCATATTTTTTGTATCCCCTTTTTGTCTCCAAAATTGTAACTACACTCAACACCGTGCAAAATAGTAGAGAGTCTAGTCTCTAGAATTGCATTTTTTACATACCTTATGGTCCTCTCAACATACATGTAGATGGTAGCGTAGTCATAGTCTCATAGTCTCACAAAGTCTAGCAAAGCATGATAAAGAAAAACACTGTTAGCACTATCAGTACACCACATGAATAGTAACTATGCTTAGCATGGTTCCAAACATCCCCTCTACTATGTGGCAGTCACCCCACATTTCATGCTAAACCTAACCCTATAAATGACCCTATCCTTAATGCTTTTAGGGGTTGGCAAAATTGAAGCATTGGCAAGTTGGCAAATTTTTGGCATTAGCAAATCTAAGGAGCACTTCGGAGAAAACCAGAGGCATCTTGGCAAACCAAAGAGAGGCAAAGTTATAGATCATCGCTCATCCCCACAACCCAATAGAACATTGTAGTTGATGGTACACCATGGCGGCCAACCTAGCAAGCATAGATACCTCAGCAGAACATTAGTCTTTGCAGCCAGACACCCCTAAGATTGTGACTATGCTATCCATTGTACCTATTGTACACCGCGTATCTTCTAACCCCTTTTGGTGTTAACTACACTCAACCCCATTTGGGGTGGTGTTCTATTTCTCTCTCTCTCTCTTTATCCTTGCATTTTTAGCATTTTATTTGCATTTTCTATCGTTTCATCACATAGTCGTGTCTAAAACTATGCTTGTGCAATAGTCTTTGCATGTTGACACCCCTATTTTCATCAAAAAAACTAACGACACTTAATCCCATTAACATCATTAACACTATTGACACTGCTTGAACACTTATCACCATTTTTCATCAGCATCATAGCTAACCATGCTGCACCCTAGTTGCATCTGGTAAGCCCCTATTTGATCAACAAGATCATTCAAGGCATCCTGTCTCTACCTCCAATAGGCTCTCGTGCGAATTCATGATTAGGCTATGCACCCATTGACCTTGGTGTTCTAGCCGTCGATGTTTTCAATTGTTATAATTTCTAGCACTAAAAGGAGGGCCTGAACCATTTTCTATTTTATACTCTGTTGGTGGTTTTCTTGTGTACTCTTTACATCACTATTGTTGGCTTCAGGCTAGTGTAGATCCAACACCACTATGGACCTACTGCACATGTAGCAGTAGTTAGATCTTAGGCCAATGCAAGCATTGTCTATTAACTAATTGGTGTAGATTTGACCCCATAGTTAGTTCCCCGGGAACCTCGCGTAGCAGCCCAGAGCACATGTTTCCACAATTAGCCAAATTCTTGATGCTTTCAATGAGAGCGTAGTTAGCTCTCAACATAGAGAACGTAGTTGGCCCTCAATGTAGAGACCATAGTCAGCAAAGTTAGCCATTTTTAGTAATTAGCAACCATTGTCCTCCCCTCTTGCAACTTAATCTGCATCCATGAATTCAAAATAACCTTCAATATCAATCCCATGTACACTCACCATTTTTCCTATCTAACAAGAGACTAGGATTGACAAACCTGGGAATCCTATAATGGCAGAGCCAAGGCAATCCCTTAGGCTGCATGGGCAAGACCTAGAGTACGCAACACTAAGTGATGAAAATACAACTTCATTTGTGTAAAAATTCAAGTAGGGCTATTTGTGAACCACTTAGACATGGAAGCAAAATGAGGCTACAAATTGATTTATCAGAATAAATGGGAGCACATCCCCTCCTCACTTGACATCATTCCACTCACAAAGCCCTACCATTCAATGTTAGCCTAGCTCATCTAAATAAGTGAGTGAAAAGTAGGGATAAACTACGAAGAACCCCTGCAAGAAGAGAAGGATGAGTTCAAACCTTGCTCCAAGCATGAGGGTTCTTTTCATACCATCTTCCAATGAACAATCCCTGGTCTAGCTCTTCCACAGTCTCATTTACCCATTCTCCTTAAGATGATCATAGCACTAACATCACCTTCTAGGTAAATGCCCATTATAGCAATGCACTAGACACAACATGATGCAATAGCTCCTTTTAGCTTGTCATTCATGGCATCACTACCATCCATTTAGCCATCATTGCCTAGCATAAATATGTCAGCTCAACAACACTTCCACCAAGGGCCTATCTCAAGGCCTTAAGCAGCTCAAGCACCCTATGGCTTGCTTGTTTCGTTAGCGCCCTTGGCATCAACCCAACCCACATATGCATTACCTACCCTGATCATCATCCCTGCAACTTGGCCCACACATTAAGTTAATTCAACGATTTCACAATCCACAACTAGGCCATAGACCACACAATTAGTCCAACAACAAGTTGCACAACTAGCTAGAACATCTTACAACTTATACCAAGCATTCCAGATGATTCAAAGCCTAACAAAAGAGGTAAAGCAGCTCAAGTTCACCTCCTTCGAAACTGTCAAAGTGTTGGACTTTTACTAGGATGATTCTATAAGTCTTGTGGTCCCTCTACTAACTCTTCTATCTGGGATCCCATTGACCTAGCTCACAAAGTACAATGATGAGGAAGATCCCAATGCACTTCTAGTCATATTTAGATCAAAGTGTTTCTTGTTGCAAGCATGGCCACATGCCATCATACACGTGTTTGCCATGTCACTCATTAGCAAGGCACTATACTGGTGCCGTGCATTACCCAAAAGTTCTATTTCCTCTTTGGAAGATCTTTTAAGCCAATTTGTAATGTGCTTTAAGTACAACTTGAAGCCAAAGACAACCTTGGACCAATTGATGCAAATCAAGTAGTGCCACCTAAATCTCATGCAAAAATTCATTCAACACTAGAGTGCCTCATTAAATGAGATACAAGAGCTGATAGCTAAAACACATCTCCTAGCCATATTTAAAGGTGTAGTCAATGACTTCATAAATTCAAAGTTGTACTACTTGAGACTACAGTCTCTAAGCCAAGCATTTGCTCAAACCAAGAGCATACAAGATGTGATAGAAGCTAGTAATGACCTAGCCTACGTGGCCTACAAAAACCTGCATGCAAAGAGAGATAAGGATAAGGGGAAGCAAAGTCCAATGGTGGTGACTATGGCCAAAGAGGCTAAGGCAACAAATCCAAGGCCAATGGCTTAGCAACCTAGAGCCCCAACTAACAACAAAGCTATCAACCCTAAAGCTACGGCAACCAACTAGTCCATGTTACCAGTAGCTATAGCGTAAGCTGCTCCAAGGCTTAACTTTGAGCACAAGAATTGTTCCAAGTACACCTCATTACCACTAAAGCCCTTAGAGCTTCTGGAAAAACTGTTAAAAATCAAGCACATCCAATATAAGAAAATGTCTAAGGATGCTTTTAAAAGGCATGATAAATACTACAAGCTACTCAAAAACCCTACTTTAGTGGCACCAAATGAGCCCCCAGTCCTAAAGCACTTCAAGCTAGACCAATTCTACCACTACCACCAGTTTCTTGGCTATAACATTGATTTTTGCATAGCCTTACAGGATGATATGCAAAGAATGATTGACAAAGGCAAGCTAGTGCTTGACATGACTAACCTAGTTAGACCTCAAAAATAGTCTATGAGGGTGTACGAAGACCCTCTAAATGTGGATGACGTTGGCTATGTCATAAACACTATTAGTGTCAATGACAACTAGGAACTAGTGTAGCAACCATTCATGGTCCATATGTCCTCTGCCAGTGCAAGGGTTCCCTTAGCCCCTATAGGTTCAAGGCCCCCTTTCATTGTCAAAGTGCCACCTCAAGCACCCACAACAACCTTTATGGTTAGGGTCCCATAGCATGTTGCAATAATAACTATCCAGCCAGCCTTTATTATTAGGGTGCTAGAACATGCTGGCTCCTCACCTACCTAAATCCTAGTAGTGGGCAATGCATCAATCCCTTTTCATCTAAGGGCCAATCCTACTAGCAACATTGGTAGAACTGCTAGGTGGCAACCTGAGAGATGTAATGAGCATCTCACAAATTGAATGATTAGGCAATGTCAAGACCAAAGAGCACTTAGTCCGTCGAAGTCAATCCCTATATCTATGATCCCCATGGCCAAAACAATTGAGGAGGCCACAACTAGCAAATTGCAACCAAGCACATAGGCCCCTACATAGGCCAAGCTAACCAAGCCCAAGTCACCTTCACAAGAGATCTATCTCTTAGGATACATGGAAGAGGTCAAAGTCAGCAATGGGATAACTAATGGTAAAGACTTCATAGATGCATTAGCCCAAGTAAGTGCTCAAATAGAAGAACACAAAATTGAGCCTGGATGACCTAATCATAATCTCATCTGCCCATTGCGAAGCACTGGTGCAGATTTTGACCTCCATTCCTATCATGGAGGACATCCCTATAGATGAGAACTCCATCCACCTAGTGATGTTACCGCCTACATCATAGGAATCGAGTTCCACATCCCTAGCATTTTGTGATGAAGTAATTAAGGTCAACCCTAAGAAGGGTGAGGTCATAATAGCCCCCATGTTCATCACCATATGTGTTGGGCAATTCAAGATTCGAAGAGTGCACGTTGACAACGAGGCAACCACAAATGTTATTTCGTACACCGTCATTAATAAGCTAGGCCTCATAGACTAGGTTAAGCTAATGCAAACCACATGTCTAAAATCCTTCAATGGGTCATGTGTCATTGTTAGGATCATGGTTACCATAGCTTTCTTAGTAGGCAAGCAATTCCCCACCACTACTAAATTTATTGTCATAGAGGAGATGTCAAGCTTTAACCTAATATTGGGCAAGCCTTAGTTAGCCCAGTTACAAGCTATCTCCTCTCTGATTCATCAGGAGATCCACCTTCCATATGAAGGTGGTGAAGTTATCATCCATGATGATAACACCGCCCCTCTAGTCATCAACAACGTAGATATGAAGTAAGGGTTAAAGATTGAATTTCCTAATGATGCACCCATGGTAGACAACGAAATGCATGAGGTAGACACACCCAAAGAGACAAAAGAAGCCAGTGACCTACTAGAGGACACCCTTCGACATAGCAAGAAAGGGTTAAGGAGACTAATGAATAGTGCAATATAGGCCCTATGCACCTCCTAACCCATGCCAAATTAGGAACCAACTGCACAACTAAGGCACCCCCTAAGCCTGAAATGCACTAGGTTCCTACCTACCCTTCGCTTCTACATACCATGTATTTACCTTTTGTTTACACTACATTTGTTTATGCATCTACATTTAGCTTGATTACTTAGATTACATATCGTTTCACTTTGTTTATGCATTTGTTTACTTTGTTTATGCATTCACCCACTTAGTTTATTCATTAGTTCAATTAGTTTACACTCTTGTAGTTATTAGGTTAATGCATGAAAAACATCAAAGTACATAAAAATCATAAACACAAAAATCACCAAAAAGAGAGATAGCAATAGGTAGCTTGCTATGGCCTTAAATTGGTGACACACAGCCCAGAATGGCCTAAAATTATTGCTATCGTTGTGGCCTGGAATGGCCCTAAACTAGTAATTGATGTGGCTTGGAATGGCTATAAACTAGTAACTGTTGTGGCCTAGAATAACCCTAAATTACCGCTATAGCCCAAAATGGCCTTAAACTATTACCTTTAATCCCGATACAACTACCTAGAATGGCCTTAAACTAGAAATACCATGGCCTAAAATGGCCAAAAAACTAGCATTAGCCCTCCTACTATGGCCTTAAACTGGCATGGAACCTATAATGGCTAAGTAACACTATCGTTGCATAATCCTAAGTTGGCGCATTAATTCATCACATTACATCATAAGCATACCAAGTTCATAGCAAATAATCATCCATCAAATGTAATATGCATCATAGTACATAGCATAAATAGCATCACATAGTGAGAACATAGAAAAAAAGATAAGCCTAGTGGAAGGTACATCTGGTCATGCTCAATTAATAGCACTAGGTGGGAGTGGAAGTTCTTCTTCCTCCATTGTGTTGCTAGGTCCTGTAGCACCACCTAGTACCTGCCAAAACCATTAACAAACATGTGCAATTATTAAGAAAATATGCACTATATGAGGTAACTTAAAATATGAAAAACATAAAAAACCAACTAACCTGAGAGAGTCCCACATCAGTGAGTTTTGGAGGTAACTTTCCAAGGCCAGTCTCTAAGCATTTGAGGATCTCAACCTTAGAAAGTTACGTTCAATCCTCCTAGCCAAAGTTAATGCCCGCAAGGGTCTTGCCTTTGTCCATGATGGTCCATGCAAGCAACTCCATCAAAAATGTAGCAAAGGAAGCCTCTTCAAAGGGGATGATGATCTTCCTTATAGGAGAGTCACTCATGACCGTACTCCATGTGAACAAGTGATGAGTCGCGATATTGTGTACACGATATCACAACCCACCCCGAGGTCTATAAATAAGAGGTGGCTTTCCCTTGTTCAAGCATTTAGATCTAGACCCTTAGCCAAACTATAGCAATTTTACCATTCCAGAGTTAGAACAATGTCCATGTGCCCATAGTAGGAGTCTCAAAGTGAACGGATCTTTATTCGAGCAAATTATACCTGAGCACACATTTGTGTACGACAATAAAGGCAAAATTTATAATAAACCTTGCAGCATATGGACTAAGCTAAATAGGATTCAATTATTGTTGAATGTTTAAACGCTTTCCTAGATAATTAATCTCTCTCAATCCTTGACTCTCCTAGTTAAGTGCATTCAGTACGACTGCTTTGAGCACGTGTGTAACGCTTGGTAACCCAGTAATGAGTAGTGTTTGGTAATCCCAGTAGCATTGCACTAGTTCAGGGTGTGTGCGGCAAGTGGGAATGGATACTGATGCTAGGATAATTAAAGCTTAGTTAGTGAATAGTTAATGGAAATTAGTTATTTAGTTCTCTTCACCTTTCCCTACTAGCATAGGTGTTAAAAAGACAAAAGATATAAAAATCACAAATAAGTTTGGGAGGACAATGATTGGTTAACCTTAAGTGTTCCATTAAGGCGCGTAAGCACTTAGTCCTTAGAGTTTGACTGGATTGCACGTGAGACGCTAGTATTCATATGGTTGAGTGTAGGGGTACCTCGCCACTCATCATTGGTACCGTTGCCAGGGACTTAGTTGTTTGTGTGCTACGTAGAACATAGGAAATTATTCATATCATTGGAAGCTAGAACAAACCGTTAGGGTTAATCAAGAGAAAAATAACATAACCGTAAATAGCACACCGAACAAGACTAAAATGTCTTCTTCTTCGCACAAAAGTAATTCACTGCCTAGGAACAACACTAGAGATAGTCAGCAGCATAACACACATAACCAAAATCCGCTAGTTCCTCAACAATTGCATGTGGTATATATCCATCATGATGAGTATATACCTGACTTTACCTTTATTCTCCATCAATATGAACAACTGTGTTGGAGAGACTTGGAGGGTAACATAGTGTTGCCTGCAGACCGAGCAGTCCCCAACATGCTCCTTCATGCTCTTGCACGAATAGGCATGTCACAATTGTATGCAGAGTATGTTTCATGTGATTACGACACAAGGAACTACCATCTCACATAAGCGTACTGTCAATGGAACTTGCGGCAGGAGAGTTATCACACATCTTTGAAGGGCAAAGGACCCCATAATGCTCCACCCATCTTAAGCAAAATTGAGGGTGGTGAACCTATTTCAATAGGTTCTCCACAAAATGATGTTTCCCCTCCTAATGATGGTGAGGAGGTGGTGTATCAAAACCTTCACTTCATAATTCACAAACCTGGTTCTGATCCCCACAAACACCAAGTGTTCAATGAGGGAACATGAACACATGATAAGGACGAGCATTTTGATCGTCATCATAATCAGAGATGGGACCACCAAAGAGAGGATAGGAAACATTGTCATGGTGATGGTTCTCCTTCTTCTTCACCTTCATCGTCACATTCACCCTCTCCTTCAGCATCAGGACGCAGTCATAAGGAACCTAACCATGAGGATAAGGGTAAACAGAGTGAGAAACCTCAACGAGAGAGTCAAGAATGAGGATGAGGGAACTCTAGAGAATCACGGCATGGAAGAAGGGAAAGTAGGAAACCACATAGACATCATAGACGCTATGAGATAAATGACAATGAAGAACCCCTACTTGTAACCCAAAGCATGTTAGACATCATGGATGCCTCTAGAATTCCTATAAGGCACCAAAAAGATAGCAGGATCAAAAGATTAGACATGAATAAGATCCCACGATTTGAGGGGGGATACAACGCTGATCCTCAAAATCACATACAAGCATTTCATGATGCATGTGCCTTGCAGAACATTAAGAATGAATGGAAAAAGCTAAAGTTGTTCCCAAGGACACTAGTAAAAGAAGCGAAAAGCTAGTACCAGTCCTTAGAACCAAAATCCATTCAAAGGTGGACTATGATGCTAGAACTGTTTAACGATAAGTATCAAACGTACTCCCGAGTGTCTAACCTGTGAAAGCAAATCCAAAGATGAAAGTAGGGAACTCATGAATCCTTGGATGCTACCATGGGCCGATACTATGCATTGTTGCATCATTGCCCGAGCCATGGTTACTCCCAGTAGGATCAACTACACCATCTCATAGATGGACTTAGGCACGAAACTAGGAGAACCCTTGGAACATATGCCCAAGGGAGATTATCAGAGCTTAGGTTCCATTAGATCCATAGATTGTTGGAGCAAGTAGCTAAGGAAGAAGGAGAGCTACGTAAGAGAGAAAGTGCAGAAGAATACAACCACGATCCTTCCCTCTGAAAAAAGGGAGTGAGATTCTGTGAGGAGGAGGAAGAGTTATCACTCAAAAAGATGGTGAATAGGAAAACCTTACTGCTCCAAAAATTAATAACAAAAGTGTTAGAAAAGGTAGACCAAATGTGGGACTCCTTATATAGTAGATTTGAAACCATTCTCAAAATCGTAGAGGAGTCTAAGGAGTGAAGTAGTGACTATGACAAAAAGAACAAGAGGGATTTGGACCATGCACGTAACAAAGGTAAGAGTAAAATGACCATCATCGAAGAGGTTCTGGATTCTAATACAGATAATGATGGTGGATGTGAGATATGCCAGTATGACCATCCTAAGGGATGTTGCCCAATAATCTCACATCTGCAAGAGTGTGGGGTGTATGCACTTAACCCACGAATTAACAAATGCTAAACACCCCGACAGTTACCTTATCTCCAAGGTAACCTAAGGCAATTCCACCAACCACTAATGTATTATCCAAGTGGAACTCCACCACAACCTATTGAGCAACACCAGCAGTGGAAATACCCACAATCATGGGGAATACCACTGCCTAGGCAACAATACCTTTACCGGCAACCAGATCCATATGGCTATTACGTGTAGTAGCCAATCTCTCCATGTGACTCTGTTGGTCATGTGACTCCACAACATCACTACCAAGCTCAAGAGTATTACAGGACTCCTTCTCCTAGAAGAGATACACCACATACATACCATCCTCCGAATCCATCTACAACTCTCACACTGATAGCTCCATTACCACCCACTCCAACAATTCAAGGGGAACTCCCCACTCAACCATAGCAACGCAATGCTACGAGAGTTGTACACCTTCAACCTGCTACTAGTTCTAACAACCATACAAGGAGAAGACCTTTCTTCAGAACCAATAGTCCAAACAAGTTCTCACAACCACAAGCAGTTGAGCCTCCGAACACTTCTCCATCAAATAAGACTTCAGAGCTTCCTTCAAATCAAAAACAGAGCTTAACGCACATAGTTATGTTAACACATACTGTCACTGACTGGATCAAGGAAGGCTACCTTCCCAGGAAATTCTCTGATCTTAGAAGTCCTTTAATCTATCTTCAAGTTGCTGGGAATAAACCATGTAAAGCTCTTCTGTACTTAGGTTCCGGAGTCAACTTAATATCACCAGAGATGTATAAAGCCTGGAACCTACCTTCACTAAAGAAGAGCAATACTCGCTTAGAGCTGGCTGACCAGTCCATTACCATTCCCTTGGGATTGGTTGAGGACATCGTGATCACTGTGTGTGGTTGGTCATACCCTGCTAATTTCCTAGTGATACAAGTAAACAATGATAAAGGGAACTTCTCAATAATAATGGGAAGGGCATGGCTAAGTACCGTGAATGCATGCCTAGGAATCCACAATCTTTCTCTAGAAATTTCTAAGGAAAACACTTTTGGGAAGATCGAGAAGAAGAAATTTCCATGAATCACATACAGTGATATAGGGTGTGATTGCATACAGGAATGTTCAGCATTGCCTACATGCAACCGGTGTGCACTAGAGGTTAACATACAAAGATGCCTATATGTAGCAACCACACAACAAGAAAACACCCAATGGTTGATAGCTAATCAAAAGAGCAACTCACCAATATTCATGGAACTAACAGGAGGACCAACTTTCACCCATGGAGAAAGCATAGATGCACTGGAGCAAGAGTGTCGCCAAATTCCAACCCTTAACCTAAAAACACCAACTAGGGGAAGTTGGAAACTCCTAGAAAATTCAAACGAGTACTCCGATAGGAGAATACATTCTGTGTGCAATAGACCAAACCTTATCATGAACCTAGAACAGTCTATGCACATAGCACATCGGAGAAAGGACAACCTTGTTCATTATTCCAGATCTCCTCCTATCAACTTAGTCATGGGGGAGATGGCCACCTATGCTGATCAATCAAAGCCCTCAGTTTCTTTTTAAATTTTTTGTTTTACACATTTTTGTTTTATAAATTTCTTTAACTTTTCTTATTTTTGTTTTACAACATCATTTATACTCTTTCATTTCTTTGTGTGTTTTTTTATTTTGTTTTGTTTGATTCATCACCTAATAAGTGCTCCTGATGGTGGTATAAACTATATTCCATTGATTGCTAATGTTTGGTTTTTACCTTTGAGTGATGGTGTTGATACTTTGGTATGGTTCTTTTGATATAATAGGTAATGAGTCCACGTCATCCATGCATCCATCATTTTCTATGGTCTCTCTTAGCTTGGAACTGTACAGCCCCTTTCTCAATAATAAGAACTATCAACGAATTGATGACTAGGCATTTCTCAAACTAAGGAAGGACCCAAGGATTGAAAAGGGTGTGACTTCAAGGGAACTTGATGCATTTGTGCTGGCCATTCTCTTGGGTGCTTGGATGTTTTCTTCTTGAGTTTTTCTTACTGTTCTGACGTTACCCCATTATCGAGAAGATGAGTGAATAAAAATAAAAATAAAAATAACAAGTCTTTGCATGGTGTGGTTCTCACGCAAAAAGAAAAAAATAAAAACAACAATGAGAATTCAAAGCACACCCCTTAGATGAAATAATCATCTGGGCTACAAGCACTAGTTATGGGACTAAACAAACATGTTCCCTCTAACTAAGGCCCTTCCTCACTTCCTACCTTCTCCTTTCTCATTTCGTCGGAATGGTGGTGGCTCTTTGACGAAGGCATTCTTGTTACTTCAAGTGGATGGATGGGCCAAATGTATTAATGTGAAGTTACTCGATGTGGATTGTTTAAGGCTAGATTTGGAATGAGATCTACTAAGTCACATTAACCATTAATACACAAGGGGCTGTACACCACCTTGTTCTTGAGATTCCATTTCATTCTCTTCTTTCCATCATTCTTTCTTCATTTTTCACCTCATTTCCAATTGTATCAATAGTCCATATTTTGGTGGATGCATTGTTTTCTTTTTGGTAAACTCTTGTGGTTAAGAATTTAACTCTTGTTTCCAAATGACATTTCTAGAGCCTACGGACTCTTTGAATGTGGGATTGTCAGGGCATTAAGGACATGAGCCTACTTTGGGGAGGACCCACTGACATTCCTATTTGGTGCATCCATTAATTTCTTTCCCTTAAACATTTCTACAATCATCATTTATTTTTTTCATCTCCATATTTCACATCCATTTTATCGATGTTCTCATTGTTTCTTATTCTCCATATTTTCTATTCCTAATCTTTTTCCATTCTCTTGCTACTGGAGGTTCGCTCTCAGTCATGGGGGACCTGGCCTAATTTTTTCAATTTTTTCTTAACCCCTACACCTCGGGTAGTCACCATTATTATATATCTCTAGATCCGCATTAGCCATATCACAAATCAGCCAATGGACCTTACACTGAGGCAAGGTATTAACTGCATTGTGATTCATTTACCCTTGCTAATATCAGAGTATGTTGTGTGTGCAGATGGCAATCATACAACAACGGATTGGATCTGGAGGAAATACTTGGAATGGACTAGTGCTGAAACGATTATGCAAGGAACAAGATTGATGATGCACTTATGGATGGACAATGAAAAGCACAATCTTGATGTTAGCAACAATAGACTTCTTCTTTTCTCTCTCTCTTCTCTCTTCTCTCTCAGCTACCAAATAAGGTTGGATGTCAAATGTATATAGTGTTTACTCTTGTTATCATGAACACTAAGTTTGTCATGTATTGTAATGATGATCCATTCACATGTCACCCCATTCACCATTAGTATCATTCAAGTCAATAATCCCATACCTTCCTAATATTTTGTAAGGAACTCAAGGACAAGTTTTTATTCAGTCATGGAGGTATGATAAGCCGCGATATCACGTCAGTCCTTGCGATATCGCATACGCGATATCGCAGCCCACTACCAAGTCTATAAATAAGAGGCAGCTTTCCCTTATTCAAGCATCTAGATCTAGACCCTTAGCCAAACTATAGCAGTTTTACCATTCCAGAGTTAGAATAATTTCCATGTGCCCACAGTAGGAGTCTCAAAGTGAATGGATCCTTATTCGAGAAAATTGTACCTGAGCACACATTTGTGTACAACAATAAAGACGAACTTTTTGATAAACCTTGTAGCATATGGACTAAGCTAAATAGGATTAAATTATTGTTGAATTTTTAAACGCTTTCCTAGATAATTAATCTCTCTCAACCCTTGACTATCCTAGTTAAGGGCATTTAGTACGACCGCTTTGAGCACGTGTGTAATGCTTGGTAACCCAATAACAAGTAGCGTTTGGTAATCCCAGTAGCGTTGCACTGGTTTAGGGTGTGTGCAACAAGTGGGAACGGATACTGATGCTAGGATAATTAAAGCTTAGTTAGTGAATAGTTAATGGAAACTAGTTATTTAGTTCTCTTCACCTTTCCCTACTAGCATAGTCGTTAAAAAGACAAAAGATATAAAAATCACATACCTCAAACTTACTTAACCATACAACCATGACAATACAAGTAAGTTTGGGAGGACAACGATTGGTTAACCTTAAGTGTTTCATTAAGGTGCGTAAGCACTTAGTCCTTAGAGTTCAACCAGATCACGCATGAGATGCTCATATTCGTATGGTTGAGTGTAGGGGTACCTTGCTACTTATCAACAAGTAATATGCTTGCTTCCTACTATTCGCCTCAAGAAACATCTTGAGGTAGCAGCATTTGGTAGACTCCTCCGTATACCATCACAGGTACATGTCACGCTCTCCTTTATACTAATGCTTATGATTCTTTTGCATCTACCCCCATCAATAAATCTTGGTGCTATAGTTCTTCCAATCTTGGTCCTTCTAGGCAAGTAAGTCCATCTAGAGCAGTTGGTCAATCAGCTCCTATGTAACCTCATTCTTACCTCTAAGAGTTATCCAGTATCTAGCATACTCAATCTTAGAGGTATGCCAGGTGCCATCTCCCTATGATCTAGCTACTATGAAGTCATATCTAGATTGAAGATCCTTGATCTTCTCATCCTAGCTAGTCACCCTCTCCTGAAGTTCATGCACACACTTCCACAAGTGCTTATTTGAGCACTTATAGATCCACAATGCCTTTGCATAGGAAACTGCACACTTGTTCGATGTCTCATACATGTGACAAGCCACCTAATTAACTTTAGGAGAAAGGTTAAGCAAGAATTCCACCTTGGCCACCTTACTTGGATCCCACAAGAGCTTAGGAGATGGAGGTATTACACACATATTAGCACCCAGGCACTTGAGCAATGAGTAAGATAGCACACAGCAAACAACATCACACACATACCAAGCTTAGGGTTTGCTTGTTGCAAGTGATCCACCATGTCTTGAATGATGCCTTCCATGAAGCCAAATTTATTTGGCATGTCTATCCATGGCTCCATGTGGTATGTAGATGTGGGACCCCTAGCAAGAATATCTAATGCTATAACACAACAATGCAATTAGCATATGGTCTAACAACTAAAGATACTAGATCAAACAAGGGAGGATAGATGGCAATAGAAGTTGATTACCTAGCAAGCCTTCATACATGAGTGCAGGGGGTCACCCAGGTGCATACCATTGAACAAACTATCAAAATCATCTTCATTGGGGTGGAGAAACCTCTCTAGCTCTAAATGCTAGGGGGCCTCTACCAGCTCATGATGATCATCTCCCTAGGCTCCTCCTCAACTTGAGGAAGCACTTCATCCATTACCAACTCAACCACTACTCTTACAACCCTCTCTTCTTTTTCTACGATCAAGACATATAACATATTAGTATACATAACACATCATTAGCCAATTAATAGTATAGTGTAATAGAAAAACATAAAAATAAAAATCCATACATGAATGCAACTAAGCCATCTTAGAACCTACACATACCTACAACATCTGCACTCAATCTTTGAAGCTTAATGCAGATTCTCTTGCTGCTTGGTCTCCTGATCTTAGCAACAGCTTCCTCTTAAGGATGTGGCCTCTTGATCTTAGCCTTAAATGGCCCCATCGTCTCTATTGTATAACAATCTACCGTTCTTACATCCCTAGTTCCAACTAGAGGACCCTCGCCTACACTATCACATGAGTAATGTGAGTGCCCCATGGGACCCTTGGTCATTACTGATAGTGACTCATTAATCCCCCTCTAGAGGGTCCTATGCACATGTGGTAAAGAACATATGCTTAATCCATGGCCTAGACAACTACTCATGATCTTACATCCCCCATCGCTCATCATCTCGCACAACTAAAAGCTCTACAAACCTTTGCAAGTATCCTACAAAGAATGCAAAGTGGATGTGGGACCTCACCTAGAGGTTGAATCGCAGCCTAGAGATCTCTACATATAGGCCAATGGCTATGTACATTACCCATTTGAACCTTGTACCCTCTAGTAGCACCTCCTTCATCACACATGCCTATTCCACCCCTAGGATCTTTCCTTGGAAGAGTAGCTTTGGAAAGGCATGAGCATAGAACAGAGGGTAGAGCTCCTGCACCTTAGGCACTAGCACATCTTTGATCGATATGCCCTTATGAGATTGAGTGGCCCCCAACTAGTCCTCAATCTCTCCTTTATGGCCCACCTCCCTGTTAGCCTTATTGACAATCATTGGGTTGTTAATATAAATGCCAAAGAGGTCAGTGAAGAAGGCCTTGCTGAGATCCAACAATACTATCACACTATGCACCCGAGTGATAGACTACCTAACATTGCTACTAAAGAAGTTGATGATAGTGACCATTTCAACCATTGGGATACTTAGGCTAAGGGCCAAGAATAGGTTCATTAACCTAGCATGTGTAAGTTGAGCCGTTAGTGCATCTAGTGCTTTGTGGCATAGCTAGTGTCATGCACCCTCTACATCACCATATTTCATGATGAGGGTGGCCTTTGTATGGTCTATGGTGATCACTATCACCTCAACTAAGGCAACCGCTACTACAACACAATGCAAATCAATGTTAGCATCATGCAAACAAGGTAAAATAAAAGGCATACATGAACAACCACATGAGCCGAAACATAGATACATACATGGTACAAATGGGATGTGGGACAAGGGTGGTGCTATAAGCATCTTCTCAGTGTTAATCTCACCAATAGCCCACTCCTCATCTAACTAGCTATGGATCCTGCATCGCACATATGCCTTTGGGTATCCAATGGGGTAGGCCTCTAGATTATGCCCCACCTGATCAATCACGACTACCCAAACATTTGTGCATGATGAGAACACCTCCAGAGCAGTGTAGGTCAAGGCTAGAGTGTCCACTTCATCATGTAGGCCCTCTTCATCAACTCTGAACCTAGCATTAACCACAAGCTATTAGTAGTTTAACATGATCTAGTAGTGAAAAACATTGTGAGAACCATAAAAGCACTTCCCCTCCAATGCAATAGCTAATTCTAAGTGGGGTATGGAATAGGGTATGCATCCACAGCATGATAAAAAGTGTGTTGCTCTTATTATAACAAGCAAACCCCATCATGCACCATACACTGGATAACTGCCAAGTGCTCCTAAGGCCTCTGCCTAAACCACCTACCCCATCAATGTTCATAGTGGACTTATCTAAGATAAACTTCAAAATGTCCCAATTAGCCCTAGAAAGCAACATCTCAATGATAGTGCTAGCAGCCTCCATCGCTAGGTGTGACCACATGATCACACTAAACTACTGTAGTAGGTATTCTAGGCACTCTTAAGCCCTTAATCGGAACCACACTACCTGATGGTTCACTTGCATATCTAGTGTAGGTGTGTTAGGAATGGGTTCTCTCATGCAACATAGAATGCCTACGAGCTCAACCACTATCAAAATAGGCTTCAGCAATACCCTACAACTAGTAAGCAATAGGTAAAGCATTAGTACACATACATAGATGTAAATTTTGGTATTAAATTACTAAGATAAATTAGCAAAACTAGAAAAATACAACACAAACTAGCAAAAATTCTCAATTTTGGTAATACACTCTAAAGCCCCATAGGTGTAGGATGTTGCATAACTTGTTCAATGTGCCCAGCACTCACTGGGGTATAGCACATTTTTTATAGGTTTAGTGCTATGCTTTGTAAGTTTAGCATCATGCACAATTAACAAAATTTTGGCAAATTTTTCTAACCCTATGCTACCTTAGTGAAGAGCATAGTCCCAAAATAGAAAAAAAAATTTAAACTCCCAGACTACCCCAAACTATGCTCTAGAATGTGAAGAGCCTAGTCCAGACAACCAAAATTTTAGCAAACACTAGTGGCTACCCATTGTCATGGAGAGTGTAGTCTCCCCATGGTGCTACACCTAGCAACCCACCTTGCCCCACTACCACAACAAGTCATGCCTTTGTTGTTACCCTTCAAAAAAAGAAAACACAAAACAAAAAAAAAACAAACACACAAACCCTACCAATCATGGCTACAACCCTCTATGGCAACATCGCGATGTGCAACAATGGCTACAACCCCAGCGACCATGCCCCACCACAATGGTAGCTATGTCCCTTATGACCATGCCTAGGAGTGACCTTGACCCATCAAAAATACAAAAGAAAAACAAAGAGAGAGAGACTACATACCATGGTAGCTATGGCTTAGTAGGGCCATGCAGTGATGCGTGATGATGACCATGACCCCCATAGCTATACCATATCATGTAGTTCACAAGCCTCCAAATCCTATGCCACCCACAACAAACAAAAATGTAGAGATAGAACCCCACCTTGCTCCCTACCCCTACAATAGGCCACCCTTGGCTATCACCAGAACCCTGGCATCTTCTACGATCGTGCCATAGAATGCAACAACTACTGCAATAGTGCAGGGTCCCAAAACCTATAACTCCTGAAACTCATGCACATTGAAACCCCATGCATAACCCAAGCCTCTTGCATGGCCCAAACTCCATGTACAACCCAACCCTGCACCTCGCATGTAGTCCACAAAACCATGGTGTAGATGTCGCACGGCCACAACAGCCTCTATCATGGCAAGGCAAGTATGGCAACGCATAGGACTATGTTCCCAAACTCTCCAAAAAAAAAAAAATAAAACAAATGAAAAATGAGTGAAAAGAGGAGAGCATAGTCAGTGTGCTTAGCTAATGTTAATGGCCTCCTCTCCTCCATATGCAGTTGTGGCAAACAACCTAGTGCTCTCTCCCCCTCAATGATGTTTGCTAGTGTTAGGTGCAAGCGTCCACTTCGACACGTCATCTTTCCCTTGACGCTCTCCACTGGCAACAAAAGGAGAAGCAGTAGAAAGACTACGCTCCCAATGTTGTAGTGAAATGGAAAAAAAATGATAACTTACCTTGGTAAAACCATGCCTATATACCCTTCTACAGTTATTTAATAACCCATCAACCTGGAACTACACTCCACATTGAATGCCTAGTGGAGAGCATAGTTGGGTGAGAGTGTAGTTAATCATAATTAGTCTGAAATCATGACCAACCCTCCCAATTCCACTCCCAAGTCTGACCAACCCTCCCAAAACAACATGTTTGACACACCCATAATTTGCTAAGACCTAAAATTAGCACCAACATACTTACCTTTCATTGCTATTTACATGCATACTTAGGCAAATTTTCACTCGATTGCTTTCTTTCATTTGTTCATAATAAATTGGTTAAACAAGTGCCACTTGACATTTCTCTGGTTTATTTTTGTAGGAACATGACATGGCTATGCATGAGCAAATCTTCTCACCTTTGGTCCTCACAGGGCCTCATGGCGACATTAAGTGATGCATTAACCCTCATTGCTTAGACCTTGAGCTTACCACCTACAATGAGTACATAGCATCCATGGAAGCATTGCTAAATTTGCCCAACCATCTAGTTAAGGTTCTTGATCTAGAGGCAGGGGACGTCATAGAGGATTCCCTTGTTGAGATCCTTGTGGGTACACTCAACAGCAAGCCAAAAACACTAAAAATAAGTTCCTCGCTAGAGCCCCAACATGCCCAAGACATCGCTAAAGTACTTAACAATAACATCAAAGCCTTTGCATGGTCATACAAGGATATGCCAAGCTCAGACCCTTGGCTAGTCCAACACAATATCATCCTTGATCCCTACATTAAACCAATGAAGCAAAAAGCATGCAATGTGAGACCTGAGGTGGCATTGGCAATCTGTGATGAGATACCAGGCTTTACAAAGCTAGTTTCATCTGAGCTATTGACTATGCAGACTAGGTATCCAAAATCATAGTTGTGTCTAAGAAAAATGGAAGTATATGCATTTACAGAGACTTTTAGGGCTTAGACAAGGCAACCATCAAAGATGATTTCCCGTTGTCAAGTATCGATCAACTAATCAATACCATGGCTAGACACACCTTATTATCCTTCATGGATGGGTTCTCAGGCTACAACCAAATTAGGATCAACCTTGAGCAATAGCTCAGTACAGCCTTCATGACCCCCTGGGGTATGTTTTGCTATACCATGATGCCTTTTACACTCAAGAATTCAAGAGCAACATATTAACATGCAATGACATATATCTTTAGCCACTACATGCTAAGTTTGCTTAATGACTACATCAATGACATTGCAGTTAAGTATGAAGTGGCCCACAACTATGCAAATGACTTAGACTTAGTGCTTAAACGTTTCCTAAAACACAAGCTTAGGTTAAACCCCAAGAAGTGTGTGTTTGGCATCTACATAGGCCAGATGGTCTACACCTGGTTAACTGACAAGCTATAGCTAATACAAAATTTTCTCATGAAGGGAGCCCACTTCAAGTGGATCACCTATTGCCAACAAGCATTTGACAACCTTAAGCAAGTGCTAGTACAACTACCTACCTATGGTTCACCCTCTACAAAGAGATAAACCTTTTTACATCTGCCTTTCCACTTCTGATACATCCATTGCTTCTTTGCTTTTCCAAAAGCTAGATGATCATGCAGAGGTCCCAATCTACTACCTAAGCCACGCATTAGTAGCCCATGAGATGAAATACAATGATGTGAAGAAGCATTACCTTACCCCAGTCTTCTCACTGAAGAAGTGGAGGCATTACCTCTTCCAAAGCTAAGTTAATATCATTTGGAAAAACACCATACCCCAAGCCATAACGACAAATATCTATGAAAGTAGTCACATTGCATAGTGGAAAGTGATAACAATGGATTTTTACCTACATTACATCATGCAAGCCTCAACAAAAGGTCAAGCTATAGTTGCATAACTCATGGCTTCACTCGTAAATGATCAAGAAACCATAAACCCTAAATTCCCAAATGAGCACGTTAATAGCATTAGCCGAGTGCTTGATAATTATGAGGCACTCTTACATTTCAATACAGCTTTAACCTCTCAAAGAGGTAGCACTGCTACTATTATCACATTTTCCTCTAGGGAGATCCAACCCTTTGCATGTCATGTTACATTTCCTTACACTAACAACGTAGAAGAGTACGAAGGACTCCTTCAAGTTATCTTTACAGCATGTGACTTAGGGATCCAACGCATAGTGATTTGAGGTGACTCACAACTAGTGGTCAATCAAGTAACAAAGGTTTACACCTATACGACATAACATTTACAGCCTTACTGCAACCTAGCAAAACACCTGCTTCAACACTTTGTAATTGTTGATGTCCAACATGTTCCCAGGAACAAAAATGTCATTGCTAACACACTAGCAACATTAGCCCTCAGCATAGCACCTAGCATGTTCAACGCATTTCCCACCTTAGTGGAAAATTGCATGACACCTATCACATAAACCATTGAAGATGCATCTATAGCCATAGTTAGCACCACCCATGCAAAAGAGTGGTACAACAATATCAAAGCATACCTTCTATAGGGTGAGCCTCCACAACACTTAACTACTACCTAAAACGATGCGGTGCATAAACATTTGTGGTAATATGTCATCATAGGTGATAACACGTTATGTCACAAATCTTGCAATGGCATACTACTAACCTGCATGAGTAATAGCAAAGCACAAACAACCATTGAGTAAGTCCATGAAGAACTATGCGGAGGTCACATAGCACCTAGGGAAATGGTAGCAAAAATCATACGATTATGCTATTATTGGTCTTAAATAGAGAGCAATTAGATCTTGAAGGTCAAAACATGTGACATTTGTCAATGGCATGACAACTTAATACACATGCCACCAACTAAATTACATACAATGTAAATCACATGGCCATTCCAATGTTGGAGCTTGGACATCATCGGACCCATAACGCCTAAGTCCTCCATAGGGCATAGCTTCATAATAATTGCAACTAAGCATTTTACCAAGTGGGTTGAAGCTATTTCCCTTAGGAAGAAAACATTGTAGTAAGTCTGCAAATTCATATTAGATAACATAATGAATTGTTTCGGCATACCCATGATCATAGTAATGGACAACGAGCCATAGTTTTACAGCGCCAAAACTAAAGCCTTATGTGAGTGCTTTGGCATCAAACATTTCTTCTCGTTGCCATACTACCCTCAAGCAAATGGCCAAGTGGAGGCCACTAATAAGGTCATTGTCAACCTCCTCAAGAATATGCTAAGAAGTAGCAAACAACAATGGCACGAGCAACTAGTCTACGTACTTTGAGCCTACCACACAACATACCAAATAGCAATAGGTATGACACCTTACAACCTCATTTACAGCTCTGAAGCAATTTTTCCACTCGAATTGTAGGTTCCATCACTCTAGGCAATCCTCTCAGACTTCATCGATGAAGGTCAAAATAATGAGTTGAGAACTATTGACTTTGACTCAATAGAGGAGGAGCACATGCATATGCTTGATCACATTGAGTGGTATTAAGAGAAGCAATGGCAAAAGCACCATCACAACCAACATCAGTGCCTAATCTAGAAAGGGGACCTAGCCCTCAAGGTCATTCATGAACCTCATGATAAATTCTTAGATAACTAGGAATAGCCTTTCTTAGTCATTAAGGCCTATGAAAATAGGGCATTCAAGCTTGCTGATCAAGATAGGAATGAATTTACCAATCCAGTGAATCATTTGTACCTGAATTCGTACTACATTTAGCATGCAGCACCACACATCAATCAAGTAAGGTAAGTAGTCATTCGCTACAACATTAAGCTGGCAGAGCATTTCTCTGCTACAATGTTAAACTAGCACACACAAAATTCATCTGCTATGATGCTAAACTAGCATAGCTTTCATCTACTATGACACTAAACTAGCACAACTCATCTGCTATGATGCTAAACTAGCATAGCATTTTCTATGATGTTAAACTAGCACAACTTGCTCACTACAATGCTAAACTGTCATAGCTAGTCCTTAGGTCACAATGTTAAATTGGCACAATACATCCACTATGACTATAAACTAGTAGTCCACCATGACTTTAAAGTGGCACAACACATCCACTACAACATTAAACTAGCACACAGTAGTCTACTAGGACTATAAACTAGCATAACATGGTCTTCTAAGACCTTAAACTAGGCTCATGGTCTACTAGGACCTTAAACTAGTAAGGCCATGGTCTACCAAGACCTTAAACTAGATTCATGATCAGCCACTAACAATTCCTTCCATCCTCTTGCAAGTAAACGAGTGAGCATAACCCTTGCCCCTTTCTACACCACACAAGCAAGCATGATACAATCCTAGAATGGAGCACCTATGATGGGTGCAGCCTTTGGAGCACTTGAAGCATCTTGGCCCCCTACCATTTTGCTAGCTTTTTGAGCACCTACGATGAGTGCTGCCTTTGGAGCACTTGCAGCATCTTGGCCCCCCACCAGTTTGCTAGCTTTTTGAGCACCTACAATGGGTGTAGCCTTTGGAGCACTTGCAACATATTGGCCCTTTGCCATTTTACTAGCTTTTTAAGCATCTACAATGAATGCAACCTTTGGAGCACTCACAACATCTTCACCCCCTATAATTTTTTGGTATTTTTCTTATCTTGTATGATTTTCTTGTCTTCTCAAAGTTGTGTTTGTAGGATGAAGCCCCAGGTGGTTGTGCAAAAACACATCTCATCATAGTAGTAAGTTGTCACATCACTCCGATGTACATGCTTAGACTAGCTAAGCCTCTCAAGAGTGCACATCCCCCTCATCCCATTATCGCCTACTCATGTCTACTTCTATATCCAGATACCCTTCTGTTCTCCATGTAGCAAAGCTTGCAAACCTTTTTGATGCTCACATTTGTAACCACACAGCACCCTATTTGCATATCTCATCAAATATCAAGCTTCCCAAGGCGAATGTAACATAAGTTGTCCCATGGGAAGCCTTTGTTGGCTACTCAAAGCCCAAGCATGTGTAACATAAGTCATCCTAGGAAGGGAACACCTGTCATACAAACGCCATGCAATTTCATCAATAATGAAACAAAGCCCATCTAGTGATATACAACTCACTTAATGGAAAGCATTTCACTTCATAGCAAGCATTTAGCAAAGTGCAGAGCCCAAAGAAGGTTCATCCCACAAAAAAAAAGGAAAAAGCACGTCATCTAGAAATTTAGCAGTAAAGCAATGTCATAGCTAACCCAACCCTGAAACTACACATTGACTCTCTCATGAACACTCTAATGATAGGTCAACATTTTTAAGAGCAAGCCACTCTAATGTCATAGTCACCATCAGCCATAGCATCATAACATCCCACTTATACCTCATCTCCCTATTTTATCTCCAACACATCATCTACACCTTTTACACCCACTTCTCACCTACCCTTTACCATACCACTATCCACAACACTCTTGAGCATGGTGCAGCGACATTCGATTAAGTACTAAAAAATGATGTTGGTGCCAAGCCTACTGTGGTGTTTTGCTATTCTTTATTGGCATCTCTTAGGCCACTCCTCCAAACATCAACAAAGAAGGGCCAATGAAACACCAAAAAATCTAGACCATAACATCTTGACTACAAATTTTTCTAAGTGGACTACACTCTCCACTACCTCAGAGTGTAGTTAGCCTCTGGTGGAGAGTGTAGTCAACACAAAGGCCAGTTTTGTAATTTTTTCTAAGTGTTAGCATGAAGCCAATTGTAGAAAATTTTTCTAAGTGCTAGGACTACGTTCTCCACTGCCTTAGAGTGTAGTCAATCTCTCATGGAGAGTAGTTAGCATGAAAGGCCCAGTTTTTACAGATTTCTCTAAGTGTTGAGATTACACTCGACCATAGTTGGGGGCAAAGTTAGCCTCTCGTGGAGAGCATAATTAGCATGAAGGCCAGTTTTTTGCAATTTTGGCTAAGTGTTAAGACTACACTTAACCCTAGTTGAGAGTGTAGTCAACCTCTAATGAAAAGCATAGTCAGCAAAAGGACAAGTTTCAACAAGTCCTAGGACTATGCTCTCCCCTGGTTGGGAGCATGGTCACCCTCCCATAGAGGGTGAAGTTAATACATGGCCATTTTTTTGCATTTTTCTCTAAGTGTGGGACTACACTCTCCCCAAATCCAGAGCATAATTAGGCATAGTCAACCAAAATAGTCTCTAGTGGCCTCCGCAATGCAACATTGGCACTCAACTCAACTCCAACTCATCTTCAACAAGCATAGTTAGCAAAATGCATCTTTTTTGTATTCCCTTTTTGTCCCCAAAATTGTAACTATGATCAAATCCACATAAGATAGTGGAGAGCATAGTCCTAAAGTGTAGTCTCCAAAATTGCATTTTTTAGGTACATTGTGGTCCTTTTAGCATATATGTTGTTGGTAGCATAGTCATACTTTCACAATCCCATAGAGTTTGGCAAAGCACACCAAAGCACAACACTATTAACACCATCGGTACACCACATGAATAGTGACTATGATCAATGTAGTCCCAATTGTTCCCTCTGCCACATGGCAGTCACCCTACATTTCATGCTAAACCTAACCCTATAAATACATGTGCCCTCAACATTTTCAAGGGTTGGCAAAATTGAAGCATTGGCAAGTTGGCAAAGTTTTGGCATCAGCAAATCTAAGGAGCTCTTGGGAGAAAATCAAAGGCATTTTGGCAAACCAAAGAGAGGCAAAGTTGCAAACCACTGCATACCCCTGCAACCCAACTAAACACCGTAGCCAATGGTACATCATGGCAGCCAACTCAACAAGCACAAAAACCTCGATAGAATGCCAATCTTCATGGCCAGACACCCATGAGACTATGACTATGTTGTCCACTATGCCTATTGTACACTATGTACCTTCTAATCCCTTTTGATGTTAACTACACTCAACCCCATTTAGGGTGGTGTTCTGTTTCTCTCTCTCTCTCTCTCTCTCTCTCTCTCTCTCTCTCTCTTTTGCATTTTTAGCATTTTATTTGCATTTTCTACTATTTCATCGCATAGCTGCACCTAAAACTACACTTGGGTGATAGTCTTCACATGTTGACACCCCCATTTTTTACTGAAAAACTTGACTACGCTCAACCCCATTAACATTGTTGACACTGCTTGAGCACTTAGCATCATTTTGCATTAACATCTCAACTAACCACACTACAGCCTAGTTGCATCCAATAAGTCCTTGTTTGATTGACAAGACTATTTAGGCCACCCCGTCTTCTCCTCCAACAAGCCCTTGTGCAAATTTAGGATTAGGCTATGTGCCCATTGACCTCAGTGTTCCAACTGTCGACATTTTTGGTCATTACAAAATTGATGAGAAGTAGTCCCAAAATCATGCATAAATGAAAAGGAAACTATCAATGATGTTTTGGAAGATGTGACATTTGGTTCAAGGCCATGATCAACAAAAGTTATGCAAGTGGATCCTCCCCAAAGTAGGCTCCTACCATAATGCCCTTGCATAACCACCTTCATAAATGTCTATGGGCACCTTAGAAGTTAATTGTAGATAATGTCTTTGTTCCAAACAACACACAACTATCTTGGTTGGGATTATGCACTATACTAAACAAAACCAAAAGGCTCATGATTACACATAGTAGTGAGGTGAAGAACAGGATGAGAAGGAATTGCAGAGATTGGGATGTAAGGTACTTTACCATGTCTGCCATAGGTTCTTATGTCAAATGTGATTAAAATGACCATAATACCTAGCCATCCAAGTTTCAAACTAAGTCCATACCATTAACAATAACCTTGCATTGATGTGTTCTTTCCTGCCTACCATCATGAGTCCACTACAACCACATGGAACAATCATCACTCCAAAAAGAGAAGAAAAGAGAAGAAGAAAGGAAGAGCCTTAGTTAGAGGGGTGCCTTTAGGCATGGGTAACATGTCTTTCTAACTCCATAACCAATTCTTGTAGCCCACTATTATGTCTAAGGGATATGCTTTGTATATCCATTATTTTTTTGTTCTGTTTTTCTTTTCTCTCTTTTTCTCTCTTATTTTTCCTTTTTTTTTTTGGGAACCACACCATGCAAAGACACGCTTTCTATTTATTGGTTGACGATAGAAGTGATGATACATTCCTAGAGAAGTCATAAATTATAAAAAGAAATTCAAGAAGAGAACCCAACAAATCCCCTTGAGGTCACACCTTTTGCCATTTCCACTTGGTCTTTCCCTCTTTCTTCAAGGCACAATGATCAATAGTTAATTTTAGTTTCATGTAAGAAGAAACATAATGCTTTCATGATAAAAATATTTTATTTAAAGAACTATAAGGATGGATGATATGGTCTCACTACTTTACACAATTATTATCCAATATCTTGATAGCATAGGACAAAGACCCAACACCTAGTGTTGACTTCTACATTATGACTAGCAATATTATTAAGAAAAACTTAGTAGACATTCATAAAACATAAAGAAAATTACTCAAGAAAAGAAAAAAATATAAAGAAAAGAAAAATAATAAGAAATGGAAAACATATTAAGAATTAGAAAAAGGATAAAAAAATTATAAAATAAAATAGTGAAAAAGCACTTATTAGTTCTTGATTCAAGATGGGGCATCTCCCCCACAAATAAGTTTATGGTCAAGACAAGAACTAATAAGCGGGTTACATATTTCCATGCATTATTTAAAGAATTTTGCATTCTTATTTTCAAGCCACTGGGTGTCCTTTGGTTTCATGGCTATTGTGTTGACTTGCTTTTGCACACACCTTTGCTCCTTAAGTTTGTTGTGGGTTGGTAAAGAAATTACGTTATCACTTTGAACTTTTGACCCAAAAATGCACCCTTTATCATTGTTGGTAATGCATGGAATCTTCTATCTCTTCATAGTGATAGGTTCATCTTTTACATTTTGGGATGAAGCGATGATAGTTGTTGGATTTTACATAGGATTAGAAGACATTTTTTAAGGGTGTTGCACTAGATTGGCCTTGTGCTAGGCTTGATGAGCCAGTAGGTCTACGAGCTTTATTCGCATGGGTGGGAACTATCCTAAAGAAAGAACATTTCTAAGGCCTTTTTAGAGATTTACTACCTTGATCATTTTCATGTATGTTCACAACACAAGTGGATTCTTTTGGTAAGGTTGTGGTGCTAGTCCTTCTTGCATTACTGGTGGTGACATGTGATGGAGGAAAGTATGAGAGTAGTGAGGATGTGTTGAAGGATAAGAGGTGTAAGATGGTGATCCCATAGGAGATGTTGCAAGTTGATGATATTTAGAAGAGTGATAGTAGTGATTTGAGGTAGAGGAAGTAGAACCAATTGGAGAAACAAGTTGTTGAACATAATATCCATGAGGGCCCAACTAACAATAAGGGTGTTTCTAGTTTGTTGATGGCATTCCCCATGACTATGGTTTTTGCCATTGTGGTTGATAGTAGCTTTGAGGTTGATAGGAGGTCCTACTAGGATAGTACTATTGGTTGTAGGACTATTTATAATTCCCTGGTGGATAGGCCAATCTCCTAGGCTTTTGCCTTTTTACAAACTTGGGGTTCAAAGGAAAAGCCCAAAACTCTTATAGATGTAACATAACTAGGTAATAGCCATTTGGATTATCATATTAGCAAATGTTACATCCATCATCTTCCTCTATATTTAAGTTTGTAGCCTCTTCTACTATGGATTTTTTTACTTTTTGCCAATAAGTGTTCCCACCTATTTCTTTGGTCTTTTTCCTCTTCTTGTTTTGATCACTTGATTCGTTTCATGCTACCTTCTCCTCTATGGTTTCCAAGTAGTTTGTAACTTTTTTGTTCATCAACTCCCACATCTTATCTAGCCTTGCTTCATTCTCAACAATAGCCTTTTGTATTGACAAGGTTTGTTGTGAAACTAGCTCATTTATAGCTTTCTCTTTTTCCTTATCGTACATATGAATCTCTTTTTTTTTTTGAAGATTTTGATCCTGGTTATATTCCTTAACACTCTCCCTTTTACATAATTCTCCTTCTTCTTTTGCCACCTATTCCACTAGCCTTTGTACCTGATGGGCTTTCAATTTGCATAATCGCCCATGGACATAGATCCCAAGCGTCTTCATCATTCGGTTTTAAAGCCCATCTATGATGTGGAGAAGCTGTTCTTTTTGAGAAATCCATGGCCAAGACATCTATGTAGTAGAGAATAGTATCTATCCAAGGTCACATCCAAGGATTCATAATTTCCTTATTTCCATCCTTGGATTTATTTTCTAAGATTGAACACACTCTCATAGGTTTGGTATTTCTCGTTGAAGATCTCAAGCATTGTGAACCATTAGTGGATTAATTCTAGCTCCAATGGTCTATCCGAACTTTTAGCTTCTTCTATTAGTGTTCTAGGAAAGAGTTTATGCTTTTGCCACTCACTTTCAATGTTCTACAAGGTGCAGGCATCATGGAAGACTTGTAAATGATGGTGTGGATCAAAATTATAGCCTTCCTCAAATTTAGAAATGTTGTCCATATCAAGCCATTTTATGCAACTATCCCTTTGATGCCTTTGGGGTATTTAAAATGCCTCCCTAATCTATGTTAGGTCCCTAGTAGCTAACAAGGATTCATTTGTACCAAACATGTCATGGTAATAATCTATATTTCTATTCGTCTAATTGTGATGATCTTTTCTATGCTCATTTTTATGTCTTTGATCTTTCCCTTTGGTTCGATTTCTATCTTCATCTTGATCCTTTAGTGGAGCTCTATCTCTATACCTATGGCCATATTCATTAGAACTAGATGTTAAAGAGGAAGAGGAAGATGGGGAACCAAGAGAATCACCATGGCTCCTATATCTTCCCCCATCATCCCTTGATCTATCTTTTCTAGGTTTAAAGGAGGTTCTAGGCCTTGAGGTCCTCCTTATTTTAGGACTTACTTCATCTCCTCTAGAATTGTCTATACCAATTAAATTTAGTCCTTGTGTGTAGTACCGGTCAAAATGAACATGTGAAACCCCTAATTAAGGTTATTCACTCGAATTCTCTTTAGTATAAAACCTACCATTTTTCCTATGAGTGTTTTCATCATACAATGCATTATTAATCCTATGTGAAGAAGACATGTTTTAAATGTGTGTAACTTAAAATAAAATATTAATATTTCTAAATGATAAATTGTTAATACTTTAACAGTGATTGTTTATAATATAACTAATCTAGATAACTAGCACTATCCCCAGCAATGGTGCCAATGATGAATAGCAAGTACTCCCTATGCCCAACCATATGAATTATGAGCATTCATGCATAATCTGGTACAACTGACTTAGATCCACATTATAGGCACTCACTAACTATTCTCTAAGACCATGGAATAAAACTGCAAGGGTTCAACTACTCTGTTAATAATAGAATGCCAAATACATGGTGGGTGCTTACATATTTATAGGCCAAAACAAACGTTGTGTTGATGCATATGGGTCAACACATCAAAACATGCATCGATGAGTACACGTTGATGGGAATGCATTAACAAGGATGTGTTGATGCATACTTGTCAACATAGCTAAGTTAAAGTAAATGTGATGTAGCATTGATGATGTAGTAGCCAACTGAGATGCATCGACGAGGATGTTACAATGCAAATGTGATGTAGCATCTAAGACATAGAATCAATGATATCTCAACCAACTAATGATTCATCATTTTCCTTGTGTATAGGACAATCTATTGGGGGGTTTCCTTCTTATAAATTTTTAGTTTAAGGGATAGACCCTAGATTCTTGTATATGTGACAATACAGAACAACATCCCTTGGGATGTTCAAATTGATAGATGTCACATCCTTCTTCTTCTATTTTAGAATCTACAACCTCATCAACTATTGCAATCTTACCTTTTTATTTATAGTAGTCCTTTCCTACATCCTTTCTTCTCCTTCTATCCTTATTATTATTTCCCTAATCCATTTTCTCCTCCACAATCTTTAGAGGAGTTTGGAACTTCTCATCCAAAGAGTTCCATATTTTATCCACCTTAGCCAATATTTCTATGATAAATTTTTGTATCAGCAAATTTTTCCTTTGTACCACTTCTCGTAGTGATGCTTCCTCCTCAAGATCATAAAGACATACCTTCCTTTTATGAATGGAGGAATCTTTGTTGTACTTCTCTATACTTTCTTGCTTTTCTAGTTCTCATTCTTACTTGGCCACTTAATTCATGATGAGTGGCGAGGTACCCCTACACCCAACCATACAAATCATGAAGTGTTCATGTGTGATTTGGTTGAATTCTATGAACTTTATCATTTCTAGTGCACTAGCCCTTTAGGAAGTGAATCTAGCCTTAAGATCAACTATCTTCCCAATTACACTTGTGAAGTTCATTGGTATGGTTAAGTGTAACTGAGGGGTTCAATTTTTATCATTTTTATGTTTTATAGTTGGGTGTTTGAATTGTAGATAAAAAGGGATTTAATACTAATCTAAATTAACTAATTAACTAATCCTAACATAAGCATCCAATCCCACTTTCCATACACATCCTAAACCCATGTATCCACTGCTATGCTATGCTACTGGGTATACCAAGCAATAATGTTGTTGGGATTACCAAGCGAATAGGTGTTACACTCGAAGCAATTGTACTTATGAGTGTAATCTATCTCACTTGATTACCTCATTAATGTAATAACTAGAAAATATTTAATAACTAATTGAAAACATTTAATAAATAATTGGAAATAGTAAATGCATAAATAAAATAACTAATCTATCCAAAGTGCTATAAGGTTTATCAAAAAGCTTGCCTTTATTGCTACACATATTATCGTGCTCAGGTACAACAATGCTTGAATAAAGATCTGTACACTCAATGACTCCTATTGTGGGCACTCAAAGGAAAAATTCTAACTTTCAAATGGAAAAAATGCAAGAGCTCTGCTACAACTACAATCTACTTATAACCAAAAATCAAGAAAACCAACATTGCATCGATGGGGCCTTGTTGACACATGGTAAGATGCATCAACCAACTTAACACAACTCATCATATGCCCATAACTGAATGAAAACTCATCCTTGAGTTCTATTACAAAATTGAAAAGGTATGGGATTATTGACTCACTTTTCTTCACACAAAACAAACTGATTGACTTGACAAAGAATGGAGTGTATAGATCAATACATTACAAAAAATGAAGATGTTCAAGACACAAAATTGAATACCATGATTCAACTCTTCAAAATCAGACAACATGTTCCTTGATGGTGTGAAGCTTGTTGAAAAATATCAAATGGTCCTAGGCGGTGGTGGTTTCTGAGGCTCTAAGGGACCTTCACTGACTTCACACACTAGTGGTGGTTGAGGTGGCTATAGTTGTTCTACTACTACTACAACTTCAGGCAGGAGGCAGACAGAATCTAGTAGTGCTTTCATTTTCTCCTCTTACTCCTAGGATTATGTACTATCCATGTAGCTTCCCCAATGTGGGTTGGAATGGGCACATCCCGAGGACATGGGTTTATTAAAAATAACTCCTTAACATTGACAAACCAGGTAGTGAACTATTTGTATTCAATGTTGAATGCCTTGATTGTGTCCTTTAGCTCCTAGTAGTCATTCATTTGTCTAGCTAGGTTCTCAATGATAGATCATTGATCTCTGAATCATCCCCTCATAACTTCGAGCTCAGTGTTAGTAGTCTCAAGCTTTTGCTTGGTGTCCTTGTGGTGTTTGAACTTGGCCTCATATAGAAAATATGAGCTAGCCACTTATTTTTCTAAATCCAGCCATAGTCTTCCAGTAGTCATCATTACCAAGTTTGCATAATAGAGATTGGCCACCTCCATGTACTCTATCATCTTCTTAATTTGCAACTCCTTCAAGCGGATCTCTACTTTGTTGTAGGAGTTAATCCCATCAAGAATCAGCTACCACATCTCTCTTCTATACTAGAGTTGTTGGAGGGCTTCATTCATTGTTTTCATTGTCATTTGGATTTATTTTTCATTCACTTCTTTTTGCAAACCAACCTGGTCTCTGTAGTGATTTTTCACTTTCCCAAATTTGAGAGCTTCATTCTTCTAGGCAGTAATCTCAATGGTAGACTTTTAACGCAAGGTGTGTAACTCCTCCATTGATAGATTTCGGTTCTTTGTGATCAATTTCCTTAGACCTGTGTTTACCTTGGTAAGCTACTCCTACTGTTGATGAATGAATTCTTGCATTTGATCTCTTTGAGTATCAACATTTCACAGGTAATAATTTTGTGCAATCAATGCTTCATTCTCTTGGTGCATTTGATTCAAGTCCTTTTTGATTGAGTGCATTTCAACTTCTACTATAGACTATTTAAAGATGGCCATCACTGCCTTCTCCTCATCCTTCTAAAATCGTTCTTGAAGCTATTTGATAGCTCCATCTCTTGTCACTACTGGGCTAAGGATTGCTTGTTCTACAAGTTAGGCACAAAGTTCGGCAACCTCTATGGCCAAGCATAGATTCTGTTCTTGGGTAGTTTCTAGTTGCCCCTCCAAAATAATACATCTGCCCCTTGCATTTAGTAGCTCCAATTGGGTTGCAATGATGTTCTTCAAAAGATCAAAGATGTTTGAAGTTAGTTGTTCAATTCCTACCAATCATTCCAACAATTTTTCATGTTGAGCTACATCTAACTTCCCACTGATCATGCTTGCAGATGTCTACACATCTTGGAATGCATGTATGTTTGGTATAGATGTCATGGGTGCATTCAGTGCTTTAGCTACATAGTCAGCTACCACTTTTGTTGTTGTCTCCTACCCATGGTGCTACATCACCAAGATAGTTGCCTCTTTGCCTTTCTCCAACCTCATTGAGAAAGTGGCAACATTCCCAAAGATTTCTGGGAATAGATGATGTGTTGTTAGTGACACTATCACCTCTCAAGCATTAGGATGTGACCTCAAAGGCAGCTACATTCTTTGGGTAGAGAAAATGGAACCAACCCTCTCCATCTGGCCAACTATTCAAGCCACCTCATTAAGGTGACTCATCGTTGGCCGATACACAAATAGATCTATCCCACTTGTTCCTACTTGTTGCTCTTGTTCACTCAAGGGCTATTCTTTGATTTTGTGCAAATGCTCAATGGTTATGCAAGCCTCTAGTCTTGTTTCCCAAGTGGGTGGTGGTGGCGATAGCTCCTCTTCTTAGGTTGTCGCTAGCGTTTTATCCTTTATGATTTCTGATCATGAGGCTAAGGGAAGATGCCTAAGAGTCTCATTAGAGTAGCAAATAATGCTTTCCCTTTTGCAAATTTTTCTGATGAGGTATGGAAAGGGTAGGGTCTTCCTTCCATGTTTATTTTCTTTAAAACATTTTTCAATATCCAAGTACAGCAATTGTGGAAGGTTAATAAGGAATTTCCTTCTTAGAGCGGTGCATGCTTGAGTAGAGAAAGTAGTCACCTTGCTTAGCCTCACCATTAGACTGAGGTGATAAGCTACAATCTTGAAATAAATCTACTTCGCCAATGTAAGCACACCATACTCCTTACGGTCAACCCCATAGCATCGCTAGGTCCACTCCCTCTTGCCCTCAAGATGACCTTTTGTAGATAATTCAGCTAGCTATGTTCCTATGTCAAGCAACCCAAGTGCTTGTGCAATGGCTTCTATTATGTAGGACACTTGAATGTCGTTGGTCTTGACAACAAACTTTGGCCTTCCACTACTCCAGAAGAGAGAGGTCTCTCCCATGTACCATTCCCCACTAGACGTGATGACTGGCCACATGGGAGAGGTCTGCAATTGTGTCCTAACATCCTCTAGAGCTTTGTCCAAAAATGGCCTGAAGTTGATCTCTTAAAGAAATGATCTTTAAATGTCTCAAGATTAAATGATGTCTAGGTAGGCTTGAGTCAATGTGACCTCAAGCCTTGGTGCAAGTCCAGGCACTTCTCCTCTTTGTGATTGTTCAGTTGGCACTTCTTCTTCTAGAATTTGTTGGATAGATTCCACTTTAGGCTTCTCTCAAAGAGGTCCCATTGCATGGGTCAACTCTGGTAGTTCTTGGCTTTGCTTTTGCTAGCCCCTTCTAGCTCTGGGTTGTTTCTCCTATGGTTGTGAGAGTTCTCCTTCCTATGGACATTTTTGTTTGGGTGCCATCTATAATTACAATAAGACCATGGATTAGCAACCATTGTGTAACCTTTAAAAAATTGGGATACCTTATCTCTTAAAGATGGTTATAGTTTGGCTAAGCCATGATTATGGTTGATTTAATTAACCCACTTATCATTCATGTTATGTGTTATTATGAATAATTCATCTCGAAGGTTATTGGAGGGGTTAACCCTTGAAAAAGTTGATGTTTATATGTGATTAATGTTAGTAATCCTTGGGGGAGTTAGAAAAATTTTCAAAAAATTTCATCAAAGACCTTAAGATTTGTGGCCCCCATGATAAAGATCTTACCTCTGGTAAGCGCAGGATCAAAAAATGGAGTGATTTGGATAAATGGTTGGGAAGTTACGAGCTTTGAAATGTTTTGGGCTTTGAAAAATTGCAAAAATTCCCTATGTGTTATGAGAAAAATGACAAAAATTCCTAAGTGCTCAGTGGTATGTATAGGATCTAAGCACTACATCGATGAGGCCTCATGAATGCAGTCAACGACCACCATTGACTTGGTCAAACTTTGAAAATACAAGGAATTTTTAGATGAAATTAAGGTCAAATGAAAGCTCAAAAGACCAAGAATAGTATAAAAACATGAGAAGAGGGTGTTGAAGCTCATAAATTTTGAAAAAAGGAGAAAATTTAATTTAGTAGATGAATGAAATGAAAGATTAAGGAGTACTAAGTAGTTTACATAATGGAAAATGTGAAAGATAGGATTGTAGCAATGTCAAAGGTAAGGAACCTTAACTAATCAAGCTAAGAGCTATGCAAGTGGGTCCTCCCCATAGCAAGTTCATGCCCTTTTTGCCCTTGCATAACCTCAACTAAGGAGTTCATGGGCCCATAGTCAATTTAATGATCATAACAAGTTAAAGACCAACCAAAAAGACTCTACTCAAGAATCCCAACACATTAGAATAAGACATAGAGCATGACATAGAACTTGGTAGTGATGTGAGTTATGGTACCATGGATGGATGATAGAGAAGGGGGAATGGAGTTTTGAATTAAGGTCATAAGAAGTCCCTTGTGGAATTTGTGGTTAAAATGACCTAGGAAGTTCCATCCTTAGTCCAAACCAAAACCATCTACTTTCAGTGACTTCATGTCATCACTCTAAGACTAATCCATCCACTCAAGACACAAGAGTACTTTCACAAAACAACCACCATTCCACAGAGAGAAGAAAAGAGAAGTAGGAAGTAAGAGAAAGAGGGCCTTAGTTAGAGGGGACCTTAAAGCATAAGTGCATGTTGTTTAAGACCCATAACCAATGCTTGTAGCCTATTTATTTGTCCAAGGGGTGTGCTTTAAATTTCCATTTTTTTTAATGAGAGCCACACCATGCAAGGACTTATTCATGTCAAAGGGATGTGCTTTGAATTTCCATTACTTTCTTTTTTGATGGAAACCTCACCATGCAACAATGTTATTTGACTTCCTATTAGTGGTTGGTGTGGAATGGTAAGAAGTTCGTGAAAAACACTCAAGCACTCAAGCAAGGAAGAATAGGACAAAGAGTATTGAGTCCCCTTCAAGTCACACCCTTTATAACCTTTGAATCCTTCCTAATTCCAAAACTACCAAGGTCAATGATTGATTAAAAGTTTCTTTAATAAAAAGGGACCTCAAATTTCTAGAACAAGGAAAACCATAGAGTTCATTGGATGGATGGATGATGTGGACTCACTACCTATTCTATGAAAAATAAACCATGTCAAAGTCATTAGACATTAGAATTCAAAAATAGAAACTAGACATCGACAATCACACATTTAGCACAAACCATCATTAGTAAATAGCAATAGTGGCATTGTGTCCTGTGACAATAAAGCAAATTTATTAGCAAAAATGAGAAAATATCACACTTAAACAAAAGAAAGAAAAAATAAAGTAAAATGTATAAAAAATGTAAAATAATTAAGAAATTTTAAAGGTACTAAAGATGGTGTAAAATTAGAAAAATTCAAAAATCAAAAATTTGTAAAATCAGAAACGTGAAAAACAAAAAGTAGAAAAACCAAGAGCCAATTTGATGATTAGCATGGATGGCCATCTCCTCCACAACTAAGTTGGAAGGAGGAGATATAAAAGATAGAACATGGTTGTCCATGTGTTGAGGCAATAGTTGCATTGGCCTATCTTGGTTTTAGGAAAGGCTTCACTTGTTGGATATTAACCAACTGCGTTTTATTTGGGTTATTAGGTTTGTAGATTATCATGGCCCCAGAGGAAAAGATTTGATCGATTATATAAGGTCCCTCCCACAATGTTTGGAATTTTGTCTTTTGGGGTACATGTGTGGGGTTCTAGTAGATAACCTTATCTCCTAGTTGAAGTTTTACTTTCCTAATTTTAAGGTCATGACATTGCTTGCTGAATGCCTTGTTCACCTCATTCAAGGATAGGGCCACTAATCAATTTTCATCTAGCATGTTCAGACTAATCAATCTTTCCTTCTATGCTAGACTTAGGTCAAGTTTTAGATCATAGGTCATTGAGAGTGTATGGAGCTTAGATTGGATTGGGAGCGTTGGAAGTTTCTTGTACACTAACTCATAGGGAGAATAGCTAATAGGAAGTTTCCAAGTTGAACGATAAGCCTAGAGAGCATTGTTAAGATTTGTACTCTAGTCCTTCCTATATTTGCTAATGGTCCGCATTAGTATTTTTGTAATCTCCCAGTTGGTTACCTTTGCTCAACCATTGGCTTGGGGGTGGTAAGGTGTTGTTAATTTATGTTCCACCCCCAAGCATTACATTAACTTTCTAAATGTGGCACCTATGAAATGAGTTCCATTATCAAAAATTAGTGAATGTGACATCCCAAATCTATTCGCAATATTTTGTTGCATAAATTTGACAGTAGTGGATGATGTACAATCAGTAATGGTTGCTGCTTCTACCCATTTTGTGCAGTAGTCAACTGCTACTATAATATACGCTTTTTCATTGGAGATGTGTGTGATGGGATCCATGAAGTCAACGCCCCAAATGTTGAAAGGTTCCAGTGGTTAAATCCATTGTTGAGGACCTTCCATATGAGCGATCATCCCCCCATCATGGTGACAACATTTACAAGACTTGACAAACTAGTGGGCATCCCTAAAGATTATAAGCCTACCATCAAAATTTTTATGGTCATGCATCTCCTTGCATAGTGGCCTCCACAGGGCCCTTCATAAGCATCTTAGAGAATGTGCAGTTGATCTTCATCAAGGACACACCAACGAATTAGGCCATTGACACACCTTGTAAAGGTGTCCATTGATTTCTATGAAGTATATGACCCAATGAATAAATTGTTGCTTTTTTCTAAAATTCAAGTCTTATGACATCTTTTGAGTGAGAAGATATGTGAGGATGTCATTATACCATATTGCTTTTTTAGGCATTTGTTCACTTATTACTCTAGTAAAGAGGAGTTTGTCTGGAAACTAATTAGAGAGCAGGCTCTTCTCCTCTTTGTTATCCCATCTTAAGCGAGAGAAGTGGTCAATGAACAAATTCTCAATCCCTTTTCGATCTGCCATAGTGAGATCAAATTCCTACAAGATCATCAACCATTGTATAACACAAGGGCTTACTATCAACTTATTCATGAGGAAGTGAATTACACTATGGTTCATATGCAAAAATACTTTGTAACCAAGCACATAGTACCGAAACTTTTCTAGCGCATACACCACTAACATTAATTATTTCTCCATGTGGTGTAATTTAACTATGCTTCCACAATGCTTTGACTCATGCAATGGATATAATATGGACATTTCTTATCGTCCATTTGTGTGAGCACTACTCCTAAGGGATAGGTAGATGCATCTATCATGATATGGAATGGTCTGGACTAATCTAGTGCTCATAGGATTGGTGTTTCTATGAGTTTCTCCTTTAATTTTTGGAATGAATGTTTACATTCTTTGGTCTAGATGAAAGATGCATCTTTCTTTGTAAGTTCTACCAATGGCTTTCCAATCTTAGAGAAATTCTCTATGAATCGTTGGTAGTAACCAATGTGTCCAAGGAATGACCAAACATCTTTAACGGTCTCTGGTTGGTGTGTTATTCCTTGGATGGCCCATATATTTTTTGGGTCTACCTCAATCCCTTTTTGTGAAATTTAGTGCCCTAGCACAATGCCTTCTTAGACCATGAGATGGCTCTTTTGCCAGTTGAGCCATAAATTTGTCTCAACACATCTCTTTAACACTTATTCAAGTAAGTCCAAGGCTTGCTCAAAGGTAGCTCCATAGGTGGAAAATTCATCCATGAAGACTTCAACACCATTACCAATTTTCTATTAAAAGATATTAAGGACCAAGCATTCAAATGTTACAGGGGAATTGCATAGACTAAATGGCATCTTACAATATGCAAAAGTCCCCCAAGGACTCGTGAATGTTGTTTTGGCCTAGTCTTCGAGTGCAATTTGTATTTGGTTATAGCCACTATAATCATTTAAAAAGCTATAATAATAATGCCCAAATATGGTGTCTAATACTTGATTCATAAATGGTAAAGGAAAGTGATCCTTAAATGTTGCCATATTTAATAACCTAAAGTTGATGCAAGCCTGCCATTTGCCTTCCTTATTTAGTACAATTACAAGTGGGCTCACCCACTCACTATCCACAATTGGATAGATGAAGCCTACCTTAAGGAGTTGCTCTATCTCCTCCTTGATGATTTGCTTCAATTTGGGGTTTAGCTACCTCTGCAACTGCCTTCTAGGCTTCATGGCCAAGTTGATGTAAATGTGATGCTAGCATATCCTTGGATTGATTCTTGTTAGCTCTAGATATAACCAAGCAAAGGCTATTAACCATTTGTTCGTCACTTTCAACAACTTTTCTTTTTATTCAGGAGCAAGTTTGGCATTAATGATGACCAATTTACCATTCTTTAAAAATGCATACTCCATACTGATTAGTAAATTCTTTAGCTCTAAGGGCTCTTGCTTGAAGTGATTAGGGATTTTCAACTCTCCCCAACAGGTATCATCATCTTCATTGAAGAGTTGGGAATGAACTTGTTCAATTTTATCCATGCCTTTAACATATGCACATGTAGGGCTCTCAGTTGGTTTCATGCATAGTGTACTACTATCTAAATCAACTATCAACCACTGGGTGCCCTTCTGCTTTGTGGCTACTATGTACAGACACCTTTGAATATTGATCTCTTGCTTACATTGATTGCATGCCTTAATGTATGTGCTCTTGATGGACCAAATCCTTTACATGTAATTATACCCACTATCATTGTACACGATGCATGAAATATGCTTCTTCTCAATCTTTCCTAGCTCATTTTTCTTAGATATTTCAAGAGATAGGTCTCTTATACCCATTCATGCGTCAATCGTACTTAACCAAGCCCTTCCCATGATGATGGGAAAGTCATTTTTATAATTTTCCATCTTGGTTAGTAGAAAATCAATAGGATAGGACCACCCACAAACTATGGTTACACTATCCTCTACTAATCCCAAAGGGATAGTAATTGATTGATTTGCTAATTCTAAGTGGATGTTACTCTTCTTAAGAGGTGATAGGTTCCAAGCCTTGTACATATTATGGGAGATGAGGTTAACTTCAGAACCATAGTTAAGAAGAGCTTTTCATGGCTCTTGCCTAGCAATCTAAAGATAAATGAGTAGACTTTCTGGGTTAGATCTTTTTGTAAGAAGATTTCCAACCTTGATATAGTTAGAAACAGCATGAGTTAGCATTACCGTGGGGATCCTAGGCGGCACTTGGTTTAAAGGGCACTCGAAGGTATTTGATATAGAGGATGAGGATGTTGGAGATGTAGGACAATCAGTCAAATTAGGTTGTGAGGGCTAGAGAGGACTGCTGGGTCAGAAGAAAGGTCATTTCCTTGATCGATTATCTAGACCACTTGGTTGAAAAACTGGTTGTGAGTGTATAGCCCTTAAAGCATTTCATTATTACAGCCATGGAGGAATCTCACCCTCCATAGATAGAGTAGGATGTAATTGGATTGAAGGTGGAGGTGTAGGTGTAGAGGGACGTGGAGGATGATAAGGATACGAATTTGGGTTTTCCCCTCGAGTAGATGGTGAATGTGTTCGGTGGTACTTTGAAGGGTAATAATGATGTTGGAATGATGCATGACTTGAGAAACTTCTAGGGGGGATGGACTATTGAACATTGTACTTGTATGGATTTGATTTCCTATAAGGGTATTACTACCTTGGTGTTGGCATTTCCCATGTGTGTGGTTGGTACCACTATTGGTATTGTTTATAAGGTTGTGAAGGAGTTCCACTTGGGTAGTGAGCTTGTTGTTGCTGGTGGAATTGCCTTGGACTACCTTGAGGGTAAGGCAATCATCTTGGAGCTTGCCTATGTGCTAGGCAAGGATTTAATGTATACACTCTAAACTCTTGTAAGTGTGACATCACAGGGCAACATCCCTTTGGATGTTCATATTAGCATATGTCACTTTTAGTTTCATCATCAGAGTTAGACTCCACAACTTCCTCTACTACAACAACTTTGCCCTTACCTCTTTAGTAGGCACGTTCAGCTTCTTTTTGCCTCCTGCAATTACGATCACTATTTTTCTCTTTGGATTCTTCATCAATCTTCAAAGCGATTTGAAATTTTTCATCCAATGAGTCCCATAACTTGTCAACCTTGGCCAAAATGTCAGAAATAGATTTTTGAATGGGCAAGGTCTTTCTATTCACCACTTCATTAAGTGGTGATTCCTCCTTGTCACAAAATTGAACCTCTCATTTTCTGATGGACGAGTCCCTATTATACTCTTCAGCACTTTCCCCTTTTTGTAGCTCACCTTCTTCTTTTGCTACTTGCTCAATTAACCTTTGGATCTAATGAGCTCTCATTTTAGACAACCTTCCTTAGGCTTACACCCCAAGGGTTTTTTTTTTTTTTTTGGCTCTAAGCCCATCTATGATGTGGTGAAGTTGTTCCCTTTGAGAGTAATCATGGCTAGGGCATTGGTGTAGGAGTGAATAGTATCAATTCATGGTGGCATCCAAGGGTTCATGTGCTCCTTGTCTCCAACCTTGGATTTGCCTTCTTAGATTAGAAACTTTGGAGTATGTTTAGTATTTTTCTTTGAATAGTTCTAACATGGAACTCCATCTGTGGATAGATTCTAGCTCTATGACTTGGTACTAACTTTCAACTTCCTTAATGAGTGTCCTTGGGAAAAGCTTGAGTTTTTGCCAATTGATGAGTGGCGAGGTACCCCTACACTCAACCATATGAATATGAGCGTTACACGCGTGATCCAATCAAACTTCGCAGACTAAGTGCCTACACACCTCATGGAACACTTAAGGTTAATTATTCATTATCTTCCTAGACTTACTTGTATTTGTCACAGTTGTATGGTTAAGTCTGAGGTATATGATTTTTATGTCTTTTTTGTTTTATCTCCTATACTGACAAGGTGAAGGGTGAAGAGATTAATTAAATAACTTTAACTAACTAACTAAGTCTTAATTAACCTAGCATCAGCATCTGTTCCCACTTACCATTCACACCCTAAACCAATGCAACCTTGGTTACCAAACACTAGTCATTGCTGGGATCACCAAGCGTAACGCACATGCTCGAAGCGATCGTACTGAGGCACTTAACTAGGAGAGAAGGATTGAGAGAGATTTAATGACTAATAAAGCATTTAAACAGTAAATAAAATCCTATTTAGCCTATTCCATGCACTACAAGGTTTATCCAAGAAGTTCGTCTTTATTGCCGTAAACAAACTTGTGTTCAGGTACAATATTTGCTCGAATAAAAATTCGTTCACTTTGGAGCTACTACTGCGAGCACATGGAAATTATTCTATCTCTAGAGAGGTAAAACTGCCAGAGTTTCGCTATGGTCTAGGCCTAGAATTAGAAACAAGGGAGAGCTGCCTCTTATTTATAGATTTGATGATGCACTGCAATATCGCATACGCGATATCGCAGGGGAAGACACGATATCGCATACGCGATATTGCAGGGGAAGACACGATATCGCATCCCATCATACCCCCATGACTAAATAAAAACTTATCCTCAAGTTCCTTACAAAATATTGGGACGGTATGGGATTATTGACTCAAAATGGAACTAATGGGATGACATGTGAACCGACCATCATTACAGAACAAGACAAAACTGGTGTTCATGACAAAAAGAGTGAACACTTTATACATTTGACATCAGGCCTCATTTGGCAACTGAGAAAGAGAGAGAGAGAAAGAAATTTTGATGCTGCCAATGCCAAGATTACGTCTTTCATTGTCCATCCATAAGCATGTCATCCATCTTGTTCTTTTCATAGCTGCTTTAGCACTAATCCATTCCAAGTGTTCCCTCTAGATCCAATCCATTGTTATATGGTTGCCATCTGCACACACAACACAGTCTTTATATTAGCAAGCGTAAATAAATCATAATGCAATTGATACCTTGCTTCAGTGAAAGGTCCATTGGCTAAGTTGTGGTATGGCTAATATGGATCTGGAGATATCATAGTGGTGACTACCGAAGGTGTAGGGTTTAGGAGAAAATCAAAAAAATTTGGGTTCATACCCCCATGACTAAGAGCGAACCTCCGGTAGTGATAGAATGGAGAAAGAATAAAGAACAAGAAAGATGTAGAAAAAGAGACAACTATAACATTGATGAAATGGATGTCAATATTGAAATGAACAAAATAAAGTTGATTGCAAAAATGTTAAGGGAAAGAATTTAACTAGTGCACCAAATAGGAATGCCAATGGGTCCTCCCCAAAGCAGGCGCATGCCCTTAATACCTTGACCAACCCACATTCAAAGAGTTTGTAGGCTCTAGGAATGTCAATTGGAATAAGAGTTAAAGTCTTAACCGCAAGAATTTACCAAAAAGAAAACAATGCGTCAACCAAAATATACACTAATGATACAACCGGCAATGAGGTGAACAATGGAGAGAAGGATGGAGAGAAGAGAATGGAATGGAATCCCAAGAACAAGGTGGTGTACAGCCCCTTGTATAGTTGATGATTAATGTGACTCGAAAAATCTCATTCCAACTCTGGCCTCAAAAAAACCACTTCCAGTAACTTCGCATTAATGCATTTGGCCAATCCATCCCCTTGAAGTAACAAGAATGCCTTCCCAAAGAGCCACCACCATTCCGACAAAATGAAGGAGGAGAGAATGGGAAGCGAGAAGGGCCTTAGTTAGAGGAAACATTTCTATTTTAGTTCCATAACTAATGCTTGTGCCCAAATGATTATTTCGTCTAAGGGGTGTGCTTTGAATTCTCATTGTTTTTTTTTTTTTTGTTTTGTTTTTTTTTATGTGTTTATGCATGAGAACCATACCATGCAAAGACTTTGTTATTTTTATTTGCTCAGCTTCCCGATAATTAAGGAACGTCAAAATGGTAAGAAAACTCAAGAAGAAAACATCCAAGCACCCAAGAGAATGGCCAACACAAATGCATCAAGTTCCCTTAAAGTCACACCCTTTTCAATCCTTGAGTCCTTCCTTAGTTGAGAAATGCCCAGTCACCGATTTTTTATAGTTCTTATTTAGAAAGGAACTGTACATTTCCCAGCCGAGAGAGACCATAGAACTGGTGGATGTATGGATGAAGTGAACTCATTACTTGCTATATCAAAAGAACCATACCTTAGTATCAACATCATGACTTAAAGGTAAAAACCAAACATTAGGAATTAATAGGAAAATAGTTCATACCATCATGAAGAACACTTATTGGGTGACAAATGTACAAGATGGATAACACACACACACACACACAAGAAATAAAAAAGTATGAATGATGTTGTAAAACAAAAAATAAGAAAAGTTAAAGAAATTTGTAAAACAAAAATGTGCAAAACAAAAATATGTAAAACAAAAACTAAAAAAGAACTGAGAGCCTCAATTTATTAGCACAGATGGCCATCTCCCCCATGATTGAATGGAAAGGGAGAGATCCGAAATAAGGAGCGCGGTTGTCCACTATCAGAGGTGTGAGTTGCACTGGTTGTTCTTAGTTCATGGAAAGGTTTGGTTTGTTGTACATTAACCAGTAATCTCTAATTAGGGGTTTCATGCTTGTATATTGTCATGGCTCCCAAGGGAAAGGTCATATGGATGATGTAGGATCCTTCCCACAATGTTTGAAATTTCGTACGTTATGGTACATGCACAGGGTTCTAGTAAAGGACCTTGTCTCCTGGTTGGTACTTAACCTTTTAAATTTTTGAGTCATGACATTGTTTGTTATGTGCCTTGTGTATCTTGTTTGATGACAGGGCAACCAGTTGATTCTCGTCTAGCACGTTTAGAGATGCTAATCGTTGTTTTTGCGCTAGATCAAGGACAAGGTGGAGGTCACATGCCATGGATAGTGTATGGAGCTCAATTTGAATTGGAAGTTTTGGGAGTTTTCAATACACCAACTCATAGGGAGAGTAGCCTATAGGGAGTTTCCAAGTGGAGTGATATGCCTAGAAAGCGTCATTCAATTTCATGCTCCAATCTCGCCTAAATTTGCTAATTGTTCTTGTTAATATTCTCATAATCTCACTTGGCCATTAGGGGTGATAAGGTGTGGTCAATTTATGTTCAACCCCTAAGCATTACATCAACTTGCGAAAGGTTGCACCCGTAAAATGTGTTCCATTATCAAAGATGAGTGCACACGGCACACCAAACCTATTTGTGATTTGTTGTTGTACAAATTGTGTAGCTGTAGATGATGTGCAATCTGTTACAATAGCTGCTTCAGCCCATTTAGTTAAATAGTCAACAGCAACAATGATATAAGCTTTCCCATTGGACATCGATGTAAAAAGCCCCATAAAATCTATTCCCCAAATATCAAAGGCTTCCAAGGTTTGAATCCATTGTTGTGGATCCTCCATTCTAGTAGTCATTCCACCATCCCGTTGATAGCACTCACATGATTGGACAAATTGATGGGCATCCTGAAATAGTTTTGGCCAATAATATCCTGCAAGTAGGATCTTAATGGCCGTTCATCTCCCTGCATAGTGGCCCCCACAGGGACCTTCATGAGCATCCTAGAGAACTCTTAATTGATCCTCATCAGGCACACACCATCAAACCAAGCCATCAGGATAGACTTTATAGAGTTGTCCCTTGATTTCCATGAAGTACTTGGTTTTATGAAGAATCCGTTGCTTCTTCCTAAAGTCCAACCCCTATGGTGTTTGTTGGGAAAGGAGATAAGTAAGAATGCTACTATACCAATTTGTTCCCATGGGTTGGTTATTTATTACACCGGCAAAGAGGGTTTCGTTAGGAAAATGATCAGATATAGCATATTCATCCTCTTTTTTGTCCCAATGCAACCAAGATAAATGATTAGCAACTACGTTTTCGGTGTCCTTACGATCTACTATTGTTAAATCGAACTCTTGAAGGATTACCAACCAACGTATAATATGAGGGCTAACCATTGGCTTGTTCATGAGGAATCAAATTGCACTATGATCTATATGAATGTACACTTTGTAGCCCAACACATAGTGCCTAAATTTATCCAATGCAAACACTACAGCCATTAATTCCTTTTCGATAGTTGTGTAGTTGAGTTATGCACCAACAATACTTTTACTCGCACAGTGGATGTAATAAGGGCATTTTTGTTCATCTAACTGTGTTAGTACGGCTCCTAAGGCATAATTAGATGCATCGGTCATTATATGAAATGGTTTGGACCAGTTGGGGGCTTGTAGAATAGGGATTTCCACAAGTTTTTGTTTTATAGTTTGGAATGCTCGTTCACATTCCCTGGTCCATTTGAAGGGTGCAACTTTTTTCGTTAATTCTACCAACGGTTTGGCAATCTTGGAGAAGTTCTTAATGAATCTCCTATAGTAGCCAGTGTGTCTAAGGAATAACTGAATATCTTTGACCATTTCTGGTTGTCGAGTGATTCCTTGGATAACCTTTACTTTTTCTAGGTCTACCTCTATTCCTGATTGTGAAATCTTATGCCCCAGTACTACGCCCTCTTGAACCATCAAATGGCTTTTCTGCTAGTTGAGCTTTAGATTGGTTTCAACGCATCGTTTCAACACTTGCTCTAACCAGTCTAGGGCTTGATCAAAGCTTGTCCCATAAGTGGAGAATTCATCCATAAAGACTTCCACTCCATTTTGTATCTTTTGTTGAAATATGCTTAGGACTAAACGTTGGAATGTGGCGAGGGCATTGCACAAGCCAAATGACATTTGCTTCTATGCAAACGTTCCCTAGGGACTGGTGAACATTGTTTTAGCTTGATCTTCTAGTGCTATTCGTATTTGATTATATCCACTATACCCATCTAGAAAACTATAATAGCGATGCCCCGCTAGAGTGTCCAAGACTTGGGCGACGAACGGCAACGGAAAATGATCTTTGAATGTTGCCATGTTCAGTAGCCTAAAATCTATACATACCCTCCATTTGCCTTCTTTCTTAGGTATGATTACTAGAGGACTAACCCATTCACTATCAACAATGGGATATATGAACCCGGCCTTGAGGAGATATTCTATCTCTTCTTTCACTACTTGTTTCAATTTCGGGTCCAATCACCTTTGTGGTTGCTTTTGCGGCTTCATGAAGGGGTTCATGTAAATCCTATGCTAGCATATCCTAGGGTCTATTCCAGTTAGCTTGAGGTATGACCAGGCAAAGGCTTTTGACCATTTATTGATTACTTTCAATAGGCTTTCTTTTTGCTTGGGAACAAGTTTTGCGTTGATAATTACCGGTTTTCCATTTTCAAGGGTCATGTATTCCAAAGTGGTGGGTAATGATTTTAGGTCTAGGGGCTCTTGTCTAAATTCCTTAGGAATCTCCAACTTTCCCCAATTAATGTTTTCGAAGTTAAGGGCTGGAAGTTGGCAACGAACTTGCTATAGTATGTCTGTGCTTTCAATGTAAGCACTAGTTATCCCCTTAGTTAGTTCCATGCATGTTATCGAGTTGCTTCCTTGATCATCCATCAACCTCTCAGTGTTTTTTTGTTGTGTGGCTGCTGCATATAGGCACTTATGTATGTCAATATCTTGTGCATACCGATTGCATGCAGGCAATGTTAAACTTCGCATCACCCATGATTTCTACACGCAATGGCACCCTGTGTCACTATATGCGATGCATGGAACTCTCTTCCTCTCAATCTTCCCAAAAGTATTTTTCTTGGATATTTCTAGGGAAAGATTGCGGATTCCTACATGCATCAATTGTACTCAGCCATGCCCTTCCCATTATTATTGGGAAATCCCCTTTTTCATTGTTTATTTGGATCACCAGGAAATCAACTGGGTATGACCAAACACCCACAGTGGTAACAATGTCCTCAACCTATCTCAAAGGAATAGTGATGGACTGGTTAGCTAGATCTAAGCAAACATTGCTCTTCTTGAGTGGAGGTAGGTTCCAGGTTTTATACAATTCTTGTGAGATTAAGTTGACTCCAAAGCCTGAGTCAAGAAGAGCCTTATGAGGTTCATTCCCAGTGACCTGAAGATAAATTAGGAGGCTCCTAGGATCAGATAATTTCTTGGGAAGATGGCTTACCTTAATCCAGTCAGTTATGGTATGTGTTAACATAACCGTGTGCATTGGGCGTGATTTTTTGTTTGAAGGGGGTCCTGAGACTTTATTTGGTACAGTGGTGTTTAGATGTTCAACCGCTTGTGAGGGTGAGCGCTTAGTTGGATTGTTGGTTCTGAAGAAAGGTCTTTTGGCATAAATTTGTCAGGACCAATTGAGAATTAAGGATTGGAAGCCCTCATGACATTGGGTTGTTGCGGTTGAGTGGGAAATACCCTTGGCATTGTTGGAGCAATTAGTGGTGGAGCTACCGACGTGAGAGGTGCATATGGATTTGGAGGATGGTATACATGTGGAGTGTCCCTTCTGGGAAGGGAAGTTTGATAATATTCCTGAACTGGGTAGTGACGTTGTGGAGTTGTGTAACCCATAGAGTCACTTGGAGAACCCAGCTACTGCACGTAGTAGCCATAAGGATTGGGTTGCCGGGAAGGGTATTGTTGTTTTGGTGGTGGCATCCCCCATGATTGTGGGTATTGCCACTAATGATGTTGTCCGATGGGTTGTGGTGGAGTTCCATTTGGATAGTACGTCAATGGTTGGTGGAACTATCTTGGGTTACCTTGGGGATAAGGTAACCTTCAAGGTGTCTACCGTCTGTTGAGTCTCAGGTTGAGTGCATACACCCCAGACTCTTATAGATGTGAGATAATTGGACAACATCCCTTAGGATGGTCATATTGGTAGATCTCACATCCACCTTCATTGTCTGTGTCCGAATCCACAACCTCATGGGAGATAGTTATTTTCCCCTTACCCTTGTTACGTGCAGGGTTTGAATCTCTCCACTTTTTCTTGTCCTTGTCACTACTTTATTCATCCTTAGATTCCTCTACGATTTTCAAGATAGTTTCAATTTTACTATCTAAGGAGCTCCATATTTCATCTACCTTAGCCAACACTTTCATTGTTAGCTTTTGAAGCAATAAGGTTTTCCTATTCACCAACTCTTCAAGTGGTGACTCATCCTCTTCATCACAAAATCTCACTTCCCTCTTCTGGAGGGAAGGATCATGGTTATATTCTTCTACACTTTCTCTTTTTTGTAGCTCCCTTTCTTCTTTGGATACTTGCTCCAGCAATCGCTGAATTTCATGGGATCTAAGTTTTGCTAGTCTCCCTTAGGCATATGTCCCAAGGGTTCTCCTAGTTTCGTGTCTTAGCCCATCTACGAGGTGGCAAAGTTGATCCCGTTGTGCATAACCATGGCCTGGGCAACGATGTAGCAATGCATAGTATCAGCCCATGGCAGCATCCAAGGGTTCATGAGTACCTTGCTTCCATTGTTGGATTTGCTTACCCAAGTTAGACACTTTGGAGTACGTTTGATATTTATCGTTGAAGAGTTCTAACATCGTACTCCACCTCCTAATGGTTTCTAGTTCTAAGGACTGGTACCAACTCTTTGCTTTCTTTATGAGTATCCTAGGAAACAACTTTAATTTCTACCACTCATTTTCTATGTTTTGCAAGGAGCAAGCATCGTGGAATGCTTGTAAATGATTTTGCAGATCAGTGTTATATCCCCCTTCAAATCATGGGATGTTATTCATGTCTAAGCACTTGATTCGACTATTCTTTTGATGCCTTGTTGGTATTCTCACTGCCTCTGTTATATCTAACATACTTTGGGTGGCAAGTAGGGGTTTTTCATGATCATCTCTTTCATGACATCTATGATGTCTATGTGTTTCCCTACTTTCCCTTCTTTCATGCCTAGACTCTCTAGATTGCCCTCGTCCTCTCTCTCAACTCTCTCATCAAGGTCTCTCATTTCGCTTACCCTTATCCTCACTGTTATGCTCTTGATGACTGTGCTCTAATGTGGAAGGAGAGGGTGAATGATGTGATGAAGGGGAAGAAGAAGGAGAACCATCACCATGACGATGTTTCTTACCTTCTCTTCTGTGGCTTCGGCCTCGATCGGATGACAATCTGAGTGCCTGTCCTTGTCATGTGTTGTTGTTGCCTCAGTGAATAGCTGGTGTTCACGGGGATCAGAACCAGGGTTATGAATCGTGGAGCATAGGTTCTGATACCCCATCTCCTCACTATCATTAGGAGGGGAAACATCTTTCGATAGAGAACCTGTTATAAGTGGTTCACCATCTCCAATTTCTCTTAGGATGTGCGGGACCCCTTTGCCCTTCAACAATGTATGGTGGCTCTCCTGCCTTGAGTCCCTTAAATGTTGTGCTGATGTGGGATAGTAATCCCTTATGTCAAAATCACCTATAACATACTTAGCATAGAGCTGAGTCATGCCGATCTGTGCCAAAGCACGGAGGAGCATGTTGGGGACTACACGATCTAGAGGTAACACTATGTTACCTTGCAAGTCTCTCTAGCGCATCTGTTCATCCTGATGGAGGATAAAAGTAAAATCAGATATATACTCATTGGGATGAGTATATACCACCCGATATTGTTGAGGAACTAGTTGATTTTGGTTATGTATTTTAGACTGCCGACTATTTCTTGTATGATCCCTAGGTGATGAAATGCTCTTATGAGAAGAAGAAGAAGACATTGTGTCTTATTCAGTGTGCTAATTAACTGTTATACAATTTTTTGTTTAATTAACCCTGAGGTTCGTTTAAGCTCCCAACAATGTGGATAATTTCCTATGTTCTACTTAGCGCACAAACACTTAGTCCCCGGCAACAGCACCAATGATGAGTGGCGACGTACCCCTACACTCAACCATACGAATACGAGCATTACACACGCGATCTGGTCAAACTCTGTTGACTAAGTGCCTACACGCCTCATGGAACACTTAAGGTTAATTATTCGTTGTCTTCCCAGACTTACTTTTATTTGTCATGGTTGTATGGTTAAGTAAGTCTGAGGTATATGATTTTTATGTCTTTTCTATTTTATCTCCTATGCTGACAAGGTGAAGGGTGAAGAGATTAATTAACTAACTTTAACTAACTAACTAAGTCTTAATTAACCTAGCATTAATATCCGTTCCCACTTACCGTTCACACCCTGAACCAATGCAACCTTGGTTACCAAATGCTAGTCGTTGCTGGGATCACCAAGCGTAACGCACGTGCTCGAAGCGGTTGTACTGAGGCACTTAACTAGGAGAGAAGGGTTGAGAGAGATTTAATGACTAATAAAGCATTTAAATAGTAAACAATAAATAATACTAAATAAAATCCTATTTAGCCTATTCCATGCACTACAAGGTTTATCCAAGAAGTTCGTCTTTATTGCCTTACACAAACTTGTGTTCAGGTACAATATTTGCTCGAATAAAGATCCTTTCACTTTGGAGCTCCTACTACAGGCACATGGAAATTATTCTGGGCCTTGTACATATTATGGGAGATGAGGTTAACTCTAGAACCATAGTAAAGAAGAGCTTTTCATGGCTCTTGCCTAGCAATCTAAAGATAAATGAGTAGACTTTCTGGGTTAGATCTTTTTGTAAGAAGATTTCCAGCCTTGATATAGTTAGAAACAGCATGAGTTAGCATTACAGTGTGGATCCTAGGTGGCACTTGGTTTGAAGGGCACTTGAAGGTATTTGATATAGAGGATGAGGATGTTGGAGATGCAAGACGATCAGTCAAAGTAGGTTGTGAGGGCTAGAGAGGACTGCTGGGTCAGAAGAAAGGTCATTTCCTTGATCGATTATCTAGACCACTTGGTTGAAAAACTGGTTGTGAGTGTATAGCCCTTAAAGCATTTCATTATTGCAGCCATGGAGGAATCTCACCCTCCATAGATAGAGTAGGATGTAATTGGATTGAAGGTGGAGGTGTAGGTGTAGAGGGACGTGGAGGATGATAAGGATACGAATTTGGGTTTTCCCCTCGAGTAGATGGTGAATGTGTTCGATGGTACTTTGGAGGGTAATAATGATGTTGGAATGATGCATGACTTATAGAACTTATAGGGGGGATGGGCTATTGAACATAGTACTTGTATGGATTTGATTGCCTATAAGGGTATTACTACCTTGGTGTTGGCATTTCCCACATTTGTGGTTGGTACTACTATTAGTATTGTTTATAAGGTTGTGAAGGAGTTCCACTTGGGTAGTAAGCTTGTTGCTATTGGTGGAATTACCTTGGACTACCTTGAGGGTAAGGCAATCATCTTGGAGCTTTCCTACATGCTAGGCAAGGATTCAATGTATACACTCCAAAATCTTGTAAGTGTAACACCACAGGGCAACATCCCTTTGGATGTTTGTATTAGCATATGTCACTTTCAATTTCATCATCAGAGTTAGACTCCACAACTTCCTCTACTACAACAACTTTGCCCTTACCTCTTTGGTAGGCATGTTCAACTTCTTTTCGCCTCCTACAATTATGATCACTATTTTGCTCTTTGGATTCTTCATCAATCTTCAAAGCGATTTGAAATTTTTCATCCAATGAGTCCCATAACTTGTCAACCTTGGCCAAAATGTTAGAAACAAAGTTTTGGATGGGCAAGGTCTTTCTATTCACCACTTCATTAAGTGGTGATTCCTCCTTGTCATAAAATTGAACCTCTCATTTTCTGATGGACAAGTCCCTATTATACTCTTCAGCACTTTTCCCTTTTTGTAGCTCACCTTCTTCTTTTGCTACTTGCTCAATTAACCTTTGGATCTAATGAGCTCTCATTTCAGATAACCTTCATTAGGCATACACCCTAAGGGTTTTTTTTTTGTTTTTGCTCTGAGCCCATCTATGATGTGGTGAAGTTGTTCCCTCTGAGAGTAATCATGGCTAGGGCATTGGTGTAGAAGTGAATAGTATCAATTCATGGTGGCATCCAAGGGTTTATGTGCTCCTTGTTTCCAGCCTTGGATTTGCCTTCTCAGATTAGACACTTTGGAGTATGTTTGGTATTTTTCATTGAATAGTTCTAACATGGAACTCCATTTGTGGATAGATTCTAGCTCTAAGGACTGGTACTAACTTTCAACTTCCTTAATGAGTGTTCTTAGGAAAAGCTTGAGTTTCTGTCACTCATTCTCTATGTTTTGTAAGGCATAAGCATCTTGAAAAGTTTATCATCATCACTGCGTTGATGACATTGATAATGGTTTTGACCACCCCTTCAGTTTTGATGGCCTTCATAGTCATTATTATTTTGTTGATCACCTTCATCACGGTTGTTTCAATGGCAGCTTCCATGAGAACCATCAAATGAAGAGAAATGTTCAGAATCGAATGAAGAGGATGAAGAGGAAGCTAGATTGCAACTACCACCATGGTTTCTGCCATCATTCTTACACTTATTACGATCACCATCCTTAGATCCCTTGCTATTGTGATGCTTGCCTTAGTCCCTACCTTGGCTATCAATTTTTCCTAAACCTAGTTTATGAATAGTTGATCGCAGGGTTAAGTTCACACCCTCACCATCTGTAACAAGGGTTGGAGAATCTTCATGTTAAGAACCTTCAATAGGAGGATCCTCAATGTCATCTTGATTTAGTAGGAGCAAGGGATTGGTGTAATGTTTCCTCTTTATAACTTCATGGAGTTTCTCTTGATGTTGATCTTGCTTGCATTATGTTTTAGTGGGACAATAGTTTTGAGTGTCATATCCATCCACAACATATTCTTCATGAAGATATGAGATGCCCAACTTCTTAAGAGTTTTAAATAGCATCTCAAACATAGATCGATTAGGGGGTAAGACAAGGTTGCCCTCCATATCATGCCATCACATCTATTCATCCTAATGTAGGATGAAGGTGAAATTCAACACAAACTCATCTAGATGAGTGTATACCACCTTGCATTCTTATGGGACTAGTGGTTTGGTATCCTCATGCTTGCAAGAAGAAGAAGACATTTTGCAAAACAAAATAATATTATTAGTGTGCTTTTATAATTCTATGTATAGTGGAAATGATATTAACCTTGAGGTTCATACAATGATATAATGATATTCACTTAAACCTAAATAGCACACGTTCCACAAACAAAGTCCTAGGCAATGGCGCCAATGATAAGTGGTGAGGTACCCCTATGCCCAACCATATGAATCATGAAGTGTTCATGCATGATCCAGTTGAATTTCGTAAACTTTATTGTTTCCAGTGCACTAGCCCTTTAGGAAGTGAATCTAGCCTTAGGTTAATCGTTGTCTTCCCAATTACACTTGTGACATTTGTTGGTATGGTTAAGTGTAACTGAGGCATTTGATTTTTTTCATTTTTATGTGTTATAGTATGGTGCTTGAATTGTAGATAAAAAGGGATTTGATTAACTAATATAAATTAACTAATTAACTAATCATTTAACTAATCCTAACATAAGCATCTGATCCCACTTTCCATACACATCCTAAACCCACGTATTCACTACTGCACTACACTATTGGGCGTACCAAAGTGATAGCACTGCTGGGATTACCAAGTGAATACATGTTATGCTCGAAGTGGTTGTACTTATGTGTGTGATCTATCTCGCTTGATTGCCTCATTAATGTAACAGCTAAGAAATATTTAATAGCTAATTGAAAGCATTTAATAAATAATTGGAAATAGTAAATGCATAAATAAAATAGCTAATCTATTCAAAGTGCTGCAAGGTTTATTAGAAAGCTCATCTTTATTGCTGCACACACTGTCATGCTCAGGTACAACAATGCTGAAATAAAGATTCGTACACTCAATGACTCCTACTGCAGGCAGTTGGAGAAAAAATTCTAACTTTCAAATGGAAAAAATGCAAGAGCTCCATTGCAATTACAATCTACTTATGCCATAAATGTAGTTGCAAGCACGTATTTATAGCTAAAATCAAGAAAATCGACACTACGTTAACGGGGCCTCGTCAATGCATGGTAAGATACATCGACTAGGCCTCATTGATGAGGCCTCATTGACATAGCCAACTTAACGTGACTCATCAATTAATAAGCCTTTAAATCTGATAAACTCTCATTTTTGACAACCTTCCTTGGGCATAAACCCTGAGAGCTTCTCTAGTTTTATTTTTGAGCCCATTTATTACATGGTGAATCTATTCCCTTTGAGAGACCATGGCTTGGGCATTGGTATAATAGAGAGTAATATGTTCTCAAGGCCACATTAAGGGATTTGTGAGAACCTTGTTTTCATCCTTAAATTTTCTTCCTCATGTTAAATACCCTAGAGTATGCTTAATATTTATTATTGAACAACTTTAATATTGTACTCCATCTACGGATAGATTCTAGCTTCAAAGACTAGTACCAACTTTCAACTTCTTTAATGAGTGTCCTAGGGAATAGTTTGAGTTTCTAAAACTCATTCTCAATGTTTTGGAAGGCATAGGCATCATGGAAGGCTTGCAAATGATGTTGTGAATAAGCATTGTTGCCTCCTTCGAACTTAGGGATGTTATTCATATCTAGTTGTTTGATTTGGCTAGTCCTTTGATGCTTGATAGGAATATGAATGGCCTTTGAGATGTTTATCATGCTTCTTGTAGCAAGGAGTGGCTCATCATATTCACGATGGACCTTGTCATGACCATGTTTCCTATGATGTGACCTGCTATACCTTTTTTTTTTTATGATGTTCCTTCTCTTCTTACTATTGTTTATACTCTTTCCTCCCATCTCTATGATGGGGCCTTCTATCATCTCCATCTTGGTCTCAATCATTTCTCCTTTGATCTTGATCATGTTCTCTCTTGTCAAAGTTTGATGATTAGGAGGATGATGAGGGTGGAGGATTATGAGAGTTATACCAACTTGCCCTTCTTTGATACCTTGGTTGCTCTTTTGGTAAATGGCTAGGGGGAACCTTGGCCTTGAGGTTCCCCTAGTTCTAGAACCCATCCTCCAGTTATGATGGTTGCTTACCAAGGTTGAACATAACCATTGATTAGTCATGTTGTCCTCACTAAAAGGATGAGAACCTTGATACTAGAATTCCCTTGTGGAAAATTTTGGATCCTTCTTCTTTGATTGTGAAATCAATGAGATTGGGACCTTTTTGTCCTTGAAGGCTTCATGGCATCCCTCCATGAATTTATCTTTTCTGTGTTGTGCCTCCACTGGCTGATAGTCCTTGGAGATATGTTTCTTTACTTAATACTCTAGGGCTGCTGGTTGAAGTCCCACCTTCATTAAAGCTACTATGAATATTGAGGGTATCAAATGATTGAGAGGGATCACAATGGTGCCCTCCAAGTCTCTCCAGTGTAGCTATTCATCCTAATGGAGAATGAAAGTAAAATCCAAATAATAAGCATTTGGATGAACTTTGACAATCATTGAGATATCTTATCAACATTCCTTCTAGGTTTGTCATGTGGCTTGTTGAAATCATCAACAACTAGTGAATCAGCCTGCAAGAAGAAGATATCTTAGTTTGCTCTTAAGAAATGTGTCTCAAATAAAATATTATTATTTTTCTTATGAAAATATGTTATACTCATACAATTACCTTATATGATCTTATTATCTAAAAACACTTAGTACACATAGCTAAAATGAAAATTCCTTGACAATGACACAAATGATGAGTAACAGGTATTTCCTATGCCCAACCATGCAAATCACAAGTATGTATGCACGATTTGGTCAAATTCAATGGACTTCTTCTACCTAAGTGGCTTATGTCCTAGACAATAAAATGCATGGTTAGTAGTTGTTTTCCAAATCATCACTTATGTGAACTTCGTTCATACGACTAAGTGTGATTGAGGTGTAAGGTGTTTGTATTTATAGTTTTTATTATTTTTTATCTGTACAAATATTAAAGGAAAGAAATGGTTGAATATTTAACTTTACTAATTAATAACTAAATTGTCCTAAACATGGAGCATCCATACCCACTTTTCATACACATCTTGAACATATATTAACATTGTTGAGTTACCAAGTGTTTGCTGTTGGGTGTACCAAGTATTCATTGTTGAGATTACCAAGCCTTAGTATATTATGCTCAAAGTGATCATACTCACATTACTTATGAATTAGGATTTTAAACATTTAAGTATAAGAAAGTAAACTACATATGATGTAGAATGCTTGAAATTAAACTTAAACTAATCCAAGTACTACAATGGAGATAAGAGATCTCGATTTTATTTCCATTCATGCAACTGTCTCCGAGTATATATTGCACTGGAATAAAATTGTGTACAATTAATTCAATCCGTTATGTAGGCACTTAGAAAGACATTTTGCTAAATTCCATGGAAGAAAACTGCAAGAGTTCAGCTAAGGGATTGACCAACAATGCCATAAATGCGGTTGGTGTGTGCACTTATATAGGCTTTGGGAGGATTAATGTCAATGCACATGTGCCAACACATTTTGAGATATGTTGATGGGGCTATGTCAATGAGCATGTGTTGACACAACCATCTTATTGACACTTCATCAATAATGATGCAACCTATGCACTAACGGGTTCAAATATGCAACAAAGTGGGTGGGGTGGCCTTGAAATAATTGTAATATAGTTCAATCATATTTGTATAACTTAGCATTGCCCACTAGAATTGAATCCATGATTTGGAGGTTTCAAATCAAGAGTCTAACCACTAGGTTAACATCTCATTGTTAACATTTTGTATTGTTAGGAAAGAGGTTGTTAGTTTGAATCATAGTAGAAACCTTGTTGTATTCTTTTATAATTTTTCTAATGTATCATGTTGGTTATGTGTCTTCAGATGTACCTATAGTCAAATTATTATGGGCTCTCACATCCCCTTATTACGAGGGTTGTCTATGTGATCCTCTAGTTCTTGAATGTATGCATTTGTGTGTGTGTGTATATTGAGAGAATATGCAATTACATTATCTATGCTTGGAACATGCCTCCAAACTACAATGGGGGTGTTGGTACTAGGCTTCAGACCTAATACCTCATAATGCAAAGCTTGTGAGCCAACTAAGTAAGCTATGATTGATGCTCGTTGAATGTATATTTTTTATGTAGAGAGAGTGATGGTGAAGTGCTTGTTTCTTAAATTGAAGACTTGGGTGGGTTCGACCCTAGGTGCAACCACTTAAAGAGGTTAGGCTTTTGCTCATTTACCAACAATCCGAAGACCCCACCTAATAGGATGGGAAGTGTTGTTACCTCAAGTCTTAGCATACTCCTTGCAATCAAACATGAGCTAGTAGAACCCAACCTCATAATTTTTGTTTCGGACAGAAATTCCGAACCAAAAAGTAAAATAAACTGCTTATTCGACAGGATTAAAACGACGAGCAGTAGTTGTTTCCGAAAATAGAAATTCCGAACCTAAAAATAAAAAGTATCTTAGGGTTTCGAACGTCGAGTGGCTATAATTCTGGATTTTGCTGTGTTTTTCACACCTCTCTCGGTTGGCAGATCTTCTTCGCGGTTTAGAGGGATCTAGCGTTGAAAGAGTTCGAGTTTCTGTCCCTCTTACTGTGTCTGTCTCTCTATTCCGTATCACTTTGTGGAGAAATGGCAGCTGTTACCTTCGCTAACCCCAACACCCACGCCGGCGTCCAGCAGCTGGATCAGTATCTCCTCACCCGCAGCTACATCACAGGGTATGGTTGTTTTCTTATGATTATGAAAATCTCGGAATTTTTTTCTTTTTTTCTACTTGCTTCCCGGCTAAAGGGTTCGTTAGCAAGTTGTGTAATGAAAGGGATTTGTGTGTTCAGGTATCAGGCCTCGAGAGATGATATCACTGTGTTTTCTGCACTCGGCAAGGCGCCCGCCTGTGAGTTCGTGAACGCCTCGCGTTGGTACAACCACATCGCCGCGCTTTTGGCTCCCACGTATGATTCCCGAGCTTTTTCTTTTCCTGATTTGTAATTTTTTTGGTGTTTGAATCGGAGGTTTAGGGTTTCTGAGCTTCAGGGCTTCAATCCTAGGGTTTACTTCCGAAATGCGATATGGCTGATTTCAGTGAGCAAACCGAAGAAATTGTGGATCAAAATTGTTTTCTTTTCTTATTTGAACCCGAACAAGAGGAAACCTCCCGAAACAGGACAGTTATGGAGAGATTGGTGTTGTTGGAACATGATCATTGTGAGATTTTAACCTCGACATAAGCCAACGGTGTCGGCGTAAACTAGAGATATTTAGTTGATGTTCCGATGAGATTTTCTTTAGTCCTTAAGATCAAGAGTCGTGATCATCGATAACGTAGTTTGATGTAATAGATGCAATCAACTGTGATCTGGTTTGGCTTCGCCATTGGAATGTCACCAATATGTTGAATCTATACAGAGATGGCTAAGAAGTTTTAAAGAACCTGATTTTCACAGGGGAAGGGATCTAATTTTGAGCATCGAGTGCACTAAAAGTGTAAAAATTTACTGCGTTTTGTTATTTTAGATTCTCTGGAAACGGCGTGGGAGTTCGCGTAGAGGGCGGTGCAGAGGAGGCTCCTGCAACTCCTTCTCCTGCGGCTGGTGCTCCTGCCCCTGCTGCAGAAGACGACGACGACGACGATCTTGATTTGTTTGGTGAGGAAACAGAGGAAGAGAAGAAGGCCGCTGAAGAGCGTGCTGCTGCTGCTAAGGCCTCTGGCAAGAAGAAGCAGAGCGGAAAATCATCCGTTTTGCTGGATGTTAAGCCCTGGGATGACGAGACAGATATGAAGAAACTCGAGGAAGCTGTCAGGAGTGTTAAGATGGCCGGCCTTCTGTGGGGTGCTTCAAAGCTTGTGGCTGTGGGCTATGGAATCAAGAAGCTCCAGATCATGATGACCATTGAGGATGATCTTGTCTCTGTTGATCAACTTATCGAGGACTACCTCACTGCAGAGCCTGCCAATGAGCACATCCAGAGCTGTGACATCGTTGCCTTCAACAAGATCTGTGAGTGCTACATTGAGCTTTCAAGATTATAATTCTCTGTTTAGTTTTCATATGGTTTGCTGCTTCTTTAATTATTGTTTTTTTCTCTTAGAATTATGCCAACAGCTTTTGGGATGTTTGTTCCAGGATTCTGCTACAGCTATTGGGATCAAGATACCGTGGGGCAACGGCTTCGGATAGAATTACGGTTTTTACTTTTTGTAGGATTTCTGTTTCGGTAATTCGAGGTTTTCACTGTTTGAGAGACTGCATATTTTAGCCCCAAGTATCTTCTGTGCGGGTCTAATTATACTGTTCAGTTATTTATAAAAAATTCAGTTATTTGTTAAAATTTGTTTCCAATAGCAAGCTCACATTTTCGGTTAAAAATTTTGTCTGACGCACATTTCAAAATGACATGTTATCGTGCATCTCAATGATTGAAATTTTTTTTGAAAGCTTTGTGCTGTTAGTTTAGTTTTACAGTTGTGTTTATGTTGATCTTGCAGCCAAAAGTTTCTATGTTCTGCAGTTAATTGGAAAATAGACATGATTTTCTCACAGATGAATTAAATGTTCAGAAATATGTTTTATAATTTTCTGATATAAGTATATTTCACAGATGAATTAAATGTACAGAAATATGTTTTATAATTTTACGATATAAGGGGATTCAAACAGGAACGGGATTTTTACGTTATTCTTGTTTTTTGATACCAGTTTCTGGCAGATTTTATTTATTAATGGATAGAGGTAGGTTATCCACAGGTTTCGTTGGCAACAGCCACATGTGTCATGCTATAGTACATGCATATTAGCCATTTTGTTGAAATTTCCTTTTTTTTTTCGTGATATAGTACCTACTTAACAAGGGCAGCGTTATCATAAGGTCGGATACAAAAATATTTTGATTTGCCCTGTCTTGTTAAAAAAATCGTCCGGGTGGCCGTAGGTCTTACCTCTTTGCCACGCTGTCGGCACTGAACTACGTTTTATGGTGAATTGTGTGCGAGTAGTCTCTGTTTTCTCCTTGTAGACCGTCGTTTCCATGGACACAACCTAGTGACCTTCTGTTTCTGATTTTGTTGTGGAATCTGCAACGTCACGTAAATTTTCTTTGGCATTTGACTGAAATGAAAAGCAATTTTTGCTGGAAAGTTTGTCAAATGATGAGCCTTCGGGAGTGACGTATGTGACATGTTTTTGAAACAATATTTCCATGGATTAATGAGAAACTTCACCATACAGAATAGTTCATTGTAGGAACCCAATTCTCAGTTGCGGAAAACTGGATGAGAGATCTGATAAAAACATAGAAACAGGAAGATGATGAAATTGAACGAAGTCCAAAACGCACACTTAGGATTGTAGAATTGGTTGCGGGAGCGGGGTTCGTGTTGCCGCTGCGATGCGTATTCTTCTTTACATTATGTCCGCATGATGGTCTGGAGAGTTTTGCCAGAGGTCCAGAAGCGCTGGCAGATCAGAAATTAACCGGAGGAATTTTCAGAGCTAAAGCAGGAGCGAGGAGCAGAGAAGAACCAAGAGCAAGCCTCAGAGCTAAGTAAGAGAGGAGAAGAGAGAAATAGAGAGAACTTTTAGAACTACAGCTGGATCGAGGAGCAGAAAAGAGTAAATCTTAGAGGTGAAAAGAGTGAATCTCAGAGGTTGAGAGAAGAGCAGAAAAGAGTAAATCTTAGAGGTGAAGAGAGTGAATCTCAGAGGTTGAGAGAGAAGAAGAGAGAGAAACGGAATTTTCTGAGAGAAACATAGAATTTTCGGAACAAGAAGAAAAAGAAACAGAGAATTTTCAGGGTTGAAGCAGGAGAGAGGGTTAAGTAAGATTTAAGCAAGAAAGAAGAAAAGAGAAGCAGAGAATTTTCAGAGCTAAGTAAGAAATAAGAAAAGAGAAGCACAGAGAATTTTCCAATCTAAGCAAACCAGAGGATTAAAAATGAAGAAGAGAGAGGAGAGAAGCAGAGAATTTTCTGAGGCTTAAAAAAGGAGAGAAGCAGAGAATTTTCTGAGGCTCAAGAAAGAAGAGAGAGGCTGAAGATACATGGTTTAGAAAATTTTTGTTTCTCTACCATTGGGGCTCTTCATTAATGTACACCTCACCTTTATAATGGTGTGTATGTGATCACCTCTACAGAGACTCTTATAGTCTTTTCTTCTCTTGATCTTGTGCTTTTTTGTCCTATACACTGGAGACCTATATGCAGGTAATTGTTTTTTTTTGCCATACTAATGGCAATGTTTTAGTGGGGTCTTGATACCTAATTTCATTTTTGCAAATGTCATGTCTATTTTAACTTGTTAATGTAAATTACTATTTTGAGTTTATTAAAAAAAAAACGAAAAATGTTCTGAACTATGATGTTACATTTGGATATATAAAAGTCTTCTACCAAAATTTGTTTCACCATGAAACAAATAATATAATATAATATAATGAAACAAATAATATAATTAGTTACATGGGCCTAGATATTTTACATATTACATATATAAGATGAAGAGGAATTGTCATATGGTAAGATGCCCGTTGAAGATAAGATGCTTGTCTCTCAAATCAAAGACATGGGTTCGAGCATGAGTTTGAAGAGGGTATGCTTTTGTCATCTACCAAACCTCTTGGGATCTCATTTAGCACAATGAGCATTGTGGCTTTTGGTGATGATCTTTTATTTTTCAACATATAAAAGAAGAGGAATTGAAACATTAGCTTTTGGAAAAGTTATAGATGTAAAAAGATTGTATGCTAAATTATTAAAATGTGTTTGTAAAAATAGAAAGATTACATACTAAACAATTAAAATATGTTGGAAAGTTAGTTTGGACATTGATTTTAGACATGCTTAATGAAGAACTTTAAAATGGTTCAATTAGATTGCACATGATTAGTAGAGCTATTATGTTTCTTTTTAAAAGGACATAATTCATATTTAAATAATTCCAGATTGATCATAGTTGGTAACTTGTTTACAAAATTTTTAGATACCAATTTGGAGAAAAAAGACAATGTTGGATAGAAGAAACTAATTCATGTGGAGTTTTACTAGCAATATTTAGGAGAAAGCAATCTACAATATATTATTTGGTTATTCTGAAATATTGCATTTGAAAAGCAAAGGGACAAACAAAGGAAAACATTTCTTTACTTTGTTGATTTTGCTAAAACATTTTTGTCTCCAAAGTTAAAAAGTAGATTTTAGTTTGCTAAATGACATTCAAAATTTATACAATAAAATAATTTTAAAATTAAAAGATAAAAGAAACTACAAGCTTGTGAATTTTGCAACAATATAGGAGTAGAGAAAGGTTGTCCCTTTTTACCAACATGGTTCGATATTTTTATGGTAGGAAAGTGGATTAGTCATGGATGCAACTTTTAATCTTTGCAAATGATGTAGAACTAATTGCAAATTTAGAAACATGGTTAAAAACAATGTTATCCACTAGAAAATTTTTGTTGATAGATAGAAATGAAGGTAAATGTTGACAAAACAAAGTGCTAATTTGTATAATCCACTAGAAAATTTTTGTTGATAGATAGAAATGAAGGTAAATGTTGACAAAACAAAGTGCTAATTTGTATAACTAATAAGAGAAATCATAGTGTATAGCTAAATAATAAAAAATTTGAGGTTATAAAGAAATATAGATATTTGGAAGTAGAATGCTCTCAATATTAGAAATGTAGTTTTTTCAAAATTTTCAAATAATTATACAATCTACAATGCTTTATGGATGTGTAGTGTGGTGTCTAAGTATTAATAAGAAATTATGAAAGAAATTGAGAAACTTTAAAAATAGTATTTTGTTGGATGAATTCAAGGTGAAAACTCAAGTCTTATATGTAATACTTTGATTAGAACCTAATTTGTTACAATTAGAAGCTAAGACAATGTATTAGTTTTTAATATTGCATTTGAATAATAAAAATAGCAATAAGATCTTAGGAGAGATCATTTAAAAATATTAGCTATATGTGGTGCCATAAAGAAAACTTGTAATTACAAAAATGAAATATTGAAAATATTGACGTAATAATACATTTAGAACAAGTTTGAAAATTTGTTAAAGAGAGTTTTAGAGGGATGGCAAAATGAGGCACAAATACAAAGAAGACTTTAGTTTTATTAGTAAAATATTAAGGGTGCTAGGCATGATGAAGCTAAATATCTACATATAGTTGTTCTAATATCCATGAAAGCGAAAAAGAAAAAAGGTGGGTCATTTTTAGAGATAGTGGCAAAGAAAATAAGTTGGGACTCCTAACTGCCCGTGTGTTTCCTATCACTTTCGTTTTTGATCGGTAATGATTGAGGACTGTTAGGACTGATCGCGAAAGACCATTGCCCTGAGCACCGCTTCACGCGCTACACGTGCACATCCTCGGCCACCGCGGGAACCACGAGCGCTGCTGAAAAAACCCTTAGATCTGAAAAAACCCTCATGTCCATTCAAAGCAACGAAATCTAAATATCGTTTTTTGGTGGAAGATCTGAGCGCGGGGGTTGCAGGTTGGTTTTTTTTGCTGGTTGCAGAGGCGTTGCGAGTTGAGCTGTGGTGGGCGTGGCAGGGTACGCGGTGTTCGCGCAGGCGCTCTGCTAAGCACAGGCGCTCAGCTCTACCAGAGTTGAATCCCCCATTTGAAGATCTGGGAACCCAGATTTAGAATCAGATCTGAAACCAGCACTGGGGAAACTTTGAACAGAGGATCTTGAAGTGCTTGACCATCTGTCACAAGTGCCGTGCTTTGGTGGCTGTGAGCCAGGGTCGCTGTGCCACGCTCTTGTGGCTGTGGGGCAGTGGTAGCAGTGGGCAGCAGGATCTGCATTATGGTGCTATTGTTGCAGGTTGTTCCAGGGTTGCCATCGCGTTCCTATCGACGTTGAGCCAGTTCCAATGGACGAGGAGCTCTTTTCAGGCAAGGATATGGACGAATCTTTAGCGGCTGCTCCTTCTTCTCCTCAGGGGAGTTCTCCCAACTCAGAATCTTTGGATTTTCTGATACCTCAAGATATTTTTGACTCTATTTCTCATGACTTTTCTGCACGTTTTATTTTTTTTCAAATAGTAGGTTATCTACCTCGCTCTTTAAGCATCAATCTGCATATTAAAACTATTTTACAAGCCCACGGAATTCAAGTCTCACACGCTCGATATTATGCTCGGAATTTTGTCCTTGCTGAGCTTTCGGAGGCGTCTCAAATCGAGAAAGCTCTCTCTCTTCGAATTTTCCCTGCTCGTAATGCTACACTTATCGCCCGGGCCTGGAATTTGATTTCAATGTCAGTGACCCAGCCTTTAATATTATCCCTTGTTATGTAGAGCTCCCTCATCTTCCTTTAATCTTTTCACCTCTTGAGCGAGACATAGTTAGCACCTTAGGTCGAGTCATCTCCGACCGTGGAATTGAGGTTAACGGGGCTTACTATCGTCGCTACTGTATCGAACTAGACATTTCCCAAAAGAAAACCATTTTAACTTTAGGAGCTGGAGGCAAGGTTTTTAAACAAAAGGTAGACTATTTTTATCTTCCTAACTCCTGTAGCTACTGCCATCGTGCAGAGCACCACATTTCCACATGTCCCTTTCTAGCTAAGAAAAAATCTCAAACCAATCCTCCCAAATCCAATCCTGTAGTCACTCTTCAACCTAACCCACCAATTGATCCCATTAAGTTCGGTTCTACTTCTAACAATGCTTCACACCTTTCTTCCTTGTCTGCTCCCCTCAAGGTAAGAGTCTCTCAATCCCATTCTCTCATTAAGGCCAAGTCTAAAGCACCAATCATCCACTCACAGTCAGTCCAAGACTCACTTCTACGAGATGAGTTTGTCATGGTCGGGGGAAGGAAAAGGGCTAAAGCATCTAACACCACCACTCCTCCTTCCTCTCCTCTGCCCAAAACTAACCCAGCTTTAACTGTAAATACCAGCAACTCCTTTGCAATTCTTTCATCTACTATGACAACTGACACTCCTAACCCCAATCCTTCTACCGCCTTGTCACTCATAACAACTAAAGCTTCTCCATGAACTTCCTATCTTGGAATGTCCGAGGCCTAACTGATAGGCTTCGTCGCAAAAGAGCCAGCAACTTTATCTCTAGCTTAAATCTCACTTTGGATTTCCTCCTCCTCCAAGAAATCAAGATCTCAGCCAAACAATTATCTTTTTCAGCCCACGGGTTTCTTCCCCATTCTTCTGTTTTTGCTACTTCGCATGAGTGTGGCAAAGGTGGCGCAACCATTCTGTATCCAGCTTATTGGAAAGACAAACTCCTTCAGCACGGGTCCGATTTAGGTCACCGAGTGACCTGGGCCGTTTTCTCATCCTCACATGGTCCCTTCGGAGTTTGTTCTATTTATGCCCCCAATGACTCTACTGAACACGCCCAACTGTGGCATGAACTCACTCATAGCCTCCCTTCTATTCCTTGGATTTTTGGTGGCGATTTTAACATGATGGAATTCTCTCATGACAAGCTCGGGGGTGTTTTCTCTCAACTTCCGCATCAAGAATTTCAAGCCTGGTCAAATTTTAAGAAACGTTTCTATCTTTCGGACGGCATCGCAAACACTGCTAGTGGCTCTCTAAACAGCTTCACTTGGAACAATCTTCGTAAGGGGCAGGCTCGCATTTATAGTCGGCTAGATAGGTATTACTTTTCCACCCTTTCTTTTTGGCAGACCCTTTCTACTACTAAAGTCCACCAACACGCAACCTTATCTGATCATTTCCCTATTACTTTATCTATGCAAATCCATAATGACCACCAACGACGGAATTATCATCTCTTTAGGTTACATAGCCAATGTTTCTCTTCTCCTTCCGCCCAACAACTTCTTTCTAGCCTTTGGAATGCTGAACCAAGACCCTTAGGTTCAACGGGTTGGATCCACTGGTGGCTTCGAACTACTAGTAGAGTTAGGAATTTCGCCCGTCATTATGGTAAGGAAGTCGCCTCTCGCTCTCGGCAAGAGTACACCAACATATGCTCTACCATTGAGCACCTTACGAGTAAACTAACTGATGATCCCTTCAATAGTCACCTTCAAGGGGAGCTTGCTAGAGCCCGTATTGCCTTTCAACATTGGGAAGTATATAAGGCACAAGGTTCCTTGATTAAAAGTCGACTCACTTGGCTAAACATTCAAGACGAGCATTGTATGGAATTCTTTAAGTACCTTAACCGATCCCCCCCCTTCACCCTCTTTAGATAAACTCTCCATAAATGGTTCCATTATCACTGACCAAAATAGTCTTCTCTCTTATCTTAAAGAACACTTTAGGCCTTATTCACCACTACTCCTATGGATCCTGCATCCTTCGCGGCAGCCACTCTAAATTATCCTAAACTGGTTAATTCTTCTATGCTGACAATTTTAGAAGCCGATATTACTCCAGTTGAGCTTCGACAGGCTTGCTTTAACCTAAGCCCTGGGAAAGCCCCGGGTTATGATGGTTTTCCAGTTGAATTTTTCCAAAAGCATTGGGATCTGGTTGGTTCTGACCTCTTCCAAGTTATCAAAGAGGCTACGCTTACTGGCTCTTTGGGACCAATCTTAAACCAAGGGATTATTCGTCTTCTCCCTAAAACAGGAGATCCTACTTGTATCTCTAATTGGCGACCTATCACCTTACTTAATGTGGTTTACAAAATTTGGGCAAAATGTTTGGCCTTGCGATTAAAGAAAGTCCTTGCCTTTATTATTTTCCCCAGTAGACTGGCTTTGTTCCGGGAAGATACATATTAAATAACATGGTGGCTGCTTGGGAAGGTCTTAAGTGGGCTGAGGATGAGGGTCAGGATATCCTCCTGATGAAGCTTGACTACGCTAAAGCCTATGATAACATTAAGTGGGACTTCATTATCCAAACCATGACTAAATTGGGTTTTGGCCCTAAGTTCATTCATATGGTAGAATGCTTATTCTCAGATGCTACTGTGTGAATCGCGACTACCTTCGGCATCACTTCTCCCTTTTCTATTCATAAGTCTATTAGGCAAGGTTGCCCTCTCGCTCCTTATCTCTTCATCATAGCGGCTGATTTTCTCTGTCATCAAATTACCTTGGATATTCAAAACAATGTTTTATTTGGGGTTCATCTATCTTCTACTCAACATCAACTCCTCAATATGCATTTCGTTGATGACTCATTTTTCCTTATTCAAAACAACGCTGATAATGTGCAGTGTCTCTTGTCTCGAGTAGAGCAATATTGCTCCCTCTCGGGATCTGTCATAAATTGGCAAAAATATTCTGTTTATAGCTTCACCAATAACTACAGTCATTTGCCCAATTATAGTTGGAAGCGTACTCAAGATCATGAGATCATTAAGCTCTTGGGAATCCCCTTTCACTTTAGAGGCCCAACGTCCGAGCTCTGGGACTAAGTAATTTCTCGAATTCACAGAAAAATGGAAAAATGGAAAACCAAACCCCTCACCCTTGTCGATAAGTATCTAATCTATAAGTCTATTTGTGCCTCTACCCATGTTTATTACTCGTCATGTTGGGCCCCTTCCCATGCTTCTTATCAAAAGCTTGAACGTTTATTTCGAGACTTCATGTGGTCATTTAAGGACTCTCAAAAAGGCTTTCATCATGTAGCCTGGAATATAGTAACTCTTCCTAAGAACAAAGGCGGTTTGGGCCTTTTGAACTCCTTTAAGCAAGGTCTCACCCTTGTCGCTAAGTGGTTGATTCAGCACTTAGATGCCCCCAATATTATTGGGAATCTCCTTCAGTTAAGGCTTCGACAAGCATTTCCTAAGAATAGGTCTATCTGGAAGGGTATCCACCCTGTTAATTGGATCCTTTCTCCTCACGACATTATCATTCCTGGAACACATGTTTTCAAAAGCATTTGGAAGGCTTGGCAAGTCTTACATTCTCATGTGAATTGGAATAATATACATATCAATCCTACTCTTCTTTCTAAGATTTGCCCTTGGTGGCTGCCCCTATGTCCTGCTCCTCTAGCCACCTCAAATGCCAGGGTAGCCACCATCTGGTTTCAAAAGGGAGTTGTTTCCCTTAGCTGTCTTCGTCTCACCAATCAGTGGATTACTTGGGATATGTTCGAAAACTTATATGGGGCTTCCAGAATTATGCACCATTGCCTCGATAGACTTTATCACTTCATTCATCAGAATTTGCATGTGGAAGCTTCGGTTCCTAGTCTCTTCCATGGTCTTCAATGGACTAATGGATCGAACCTTCTACCCTATAAACCTCATGTGCCCTTTCAATTGTTGCATGATTCCTCTACGATTGTTAACCGTTGCAATCGATCATGGCACAAAGAAGAGTCTGAACAGTTTTGGCTCTCTCTCTTTTCACGAGTTTGGAGCCTTCCGACTCTTCCAAAAATTAAGCAATTTCTTTGGTGCCTCTTGCATCAAGGCCTGCCTATTGGCAAACGTCGTGAATACCTTGGGATTTCAAACCCTACCTGCCCTCTCTGTGGAGGTCCTGAAAATTTTGTCCATGTTTTTTGGCATTGCCCTTTCGCTCAGTCTTCATGGGAATGGGTTTCTATGGTTTTTCCTTTGTGCACATTTTCCCATGAGGATATCTTATTCGGCTTTTTGGCCACCCCCTCTTCTAACCTTCAGTTTCTTTGGAAAGTTATTAGGCCCCTCGTTCTTTACTTTATATGGAAGCGCAGATGCACTGCTCTTTTCCAGAACACTAATTCGTCCAACTCTAACCATTTAAATATTATGGAAAAATATCAAATTCTTCGCCTTGTGCATTTCCAAATTTTATCTTGTACTTCTAAGTTAAAGTTGGATACTAATCAGTTGTTTTATTGTTTGCAGCCTTGGAGCAGATACACCAACTCATGCACTCTTTCCAATCTCGATCTACTACATCGGAGTGTGTTATCATCATAATTTTGAGCATTTTGAGCTCTTTGTTGTTCTCCTAGTCTTATAAACTCGTAGTTCCTAAGGATTCCCAGCATTAGGTAGCTCTTTGGCATGTACTCCCTTCTTCGGCATGTACTCCCACACCCTGAGAAAGATTATGTTTCAAGATGTTTTCTTTCAACTCTCGCATTTGTCATTGTTCTTCTCCCTATTTATCCATCAATATGTTCAGATGTTGACCATGTACTTATTCTCATTTAATTAATAAAATTCTCTTTTTGGGGTTTGACATCCCCCCCCCCCTAATATCCATGAGAGCACTAATTAGTAGAGTATAAATAAAATCATGTCATATTTGACTTAGAAATGAGAAAATGGATTAATGTGCGATAGGAAGATAAAATATGCCAATTTTATTTATTACAAGTAGTAGAAGATGAACATGTATTATTAAAATGTTGTAAAACATATTTCTTTAGAAAAATAGCATATCTTTAGTCAATGTTTATAGGAGCTATTGAAACTAAATTATATAGAAGAGGTGTTTAAGTTATATGACAATTGGAAACATTTGTTGTAACTAAGAGTTATTTGTGTTCCTACAAAAATGTTCTACACACTCCTACAAGGACACCTCCACAAACTAAGTGTTGAAATGCTTAGTGTGCGAATGTAAATGGTATTTAAATTGATGTAATCCTTGATATAACAATGATTATGAAATTAAGGGGCTACATAAACTCCAATCAAATATAGACTTAGTCTATCACACATGAACCAAGAATGATAGGCGAATTGTAAAAAAGTAAGGTTTTAATGCTAAAAATGATAAGTGTAAATGGCAGGAAAAAAAAAGAACAAAAAACAAAAGACCAAGTATAAACTCCTGAAAAATAAACCAAGTATGGAATAGACACTATGAGCAATAGAATAAAAACTAAGTGAAAGAGCATAGAATATTAAAATATTAAGACTATGATATAGGGGGAAGGGTCTTGAATCCCTTCCTAAACAATAAAATGCTTTATTAATAAGTAAGAAAGTGTTCACTTCCTATGGAAGGCCAAAACTACAAGCTCTAGATGAAAAATGCAAGTGAATTGAAACTTGCTCCTCGAATGAGCCGTAATGATGTTTTTTGAGTGTCAAGATGCCTGTAACACTATGGAATGCTACAAAACAAAGGTGTGAAGTGACACAGAGGTGTTGAAGGTGCTTTTGGAGGTGTTGAGATAAAGCATGAACTTCTCGATGCTCTAGGCTTAAAAAAAATATTGATTTTCTAAGCCCCAAAAGAACTTGTCAAAAAATACCAACTTCTAAAATTGGGAGTATCAAAACTACTATTGATGAGTCATCCAGGTCTTGAAACCCATGGCACATATAGAAATGTAGTTCCAATGAGGTTTGGAGGTGCCAAGGTGATGTTTTTGGCACTAATGTTAATTTTCATGTTGGCATTAGCCATACTTAGAAAAATTTTTGAATGTTTTTATGAAATTTTCAAAAATGGTTGAAAGTAAGGTTCAAATGTTGGGGTATAACCTTGAATGTTCCCTAGCTACATTTGAAGGCTAAAAAGATGTGTTATGAAGTTGTTTTTGGCATGTTTTATGTTGTGGTATGCAAGGAAGATTAGCTTGGAATTTGCGTTGCCACCAACACTTAGAGAAAAAATTTGATTTTGTAGTTTTTCTAGAATCATCAAGAATGGAATTTGATAAATCACAATTTTCAATAGCTTTGATATCGAGCATACAATATCAGAGCTATGATATTGGATCCTTGATATTAGGGCACAAGCTTCGCTGTTAGATATCTAATATCACTCCACACGTGCATGTCTATAAATAAGACATTTAGGTACATGGTAAAATAACTTTTCATTCTATCCTTAGGTAGACTCTTGCAGTTTGTTTTTGTAGTTTAGCGATAGAGAGTGAATGGCCACAATGTGATGTTGAGAAATTGTCTGAAGTCTTTATTCGAGCGAAGTCTACTTGGGCATAGTTCATGATGGAAATAAAGATCGAGATTGTTTTCAATCATTGTAGCATCCACTTAGCTTTATTATTTTACTTAGCATAATTCTTACTATTTTTCTAGTTTAATTAGGAACATTTCTAAGTACTTTACTTTCCTTGTTCATTAGTAAAGCAAAATGAGTACAATCATTTCCAATCCTTAAGTGTAATGATTTGGTAACCCAGAATTGGTTTCACTTGATTCACTCAATAGTGAACTCACTTGGTAATTCCAGTAACAGTTACATGAGGCCAAGACATGTACGGTATGCTAGGAATGGATGCTCATCGCTCTAGGCTAGAGTAGATTGTTTTACCATTTTCCTTAGACTTGGAATCATTTTCACGCTTTACCATCATAGCTAGGAGTTATGGCCTACCAACATCAATATACACCTCATTAAGAGCTAAACCATATGCATAGATTATACTAGCTCCACATGGAAAGACAATGATCTTGAACTTTAACCAATTACTAGCATATTCACATTGCCTTGTCCACGGATTATGATTGGGCTATGCATGAACACTCGTATCTTGTATGGTTGGGTGTTGGATTACTACACCACTCATCATTGGCACTATTGCTGGGGACAAGTCAATGTATGCTTAGTAATTGATTTCACAAAGTTCATTGTACTTGAAACACCAAGTCAAACTTTATAATTCTAAGACAAAGCACACTTAACATAAATGTCAAAAAATACAATATGGATTCAAACAAAAATACAACATCACCTGCCAAGGAACTATAGAGAAGCAGTGACAGAATCAAAGAAGAAGAAGACTAGAGTATGCTGATGTAGATAAGGATCTCATATGCTCATCGTGATCCTTACTATTCTGATTTCACATTGATCTTTCATCAAGATGGCTAGTTAAGATGGAGGGATCTTTAAGGAAATATTATTCTACCACCAAGATGTTCAACACCTATTATGCTCCAAAATGCTCTTAAGGGGATGAAACTATGCGAAGCACTTGAAGGGTATCATGAAACCAAATACATGAATTGACCATATGAACCTATTAATGAGCCATTAAGGGAGGACCACGCCATGGAAGTAAGACATGAACAAGATAAAGGAAAGATAGTCAATTCTACTATTGTCTTGGAGAAGCTTAATGGAGATGTGTTCATTGTTGAAAAGCTCCACCACAATCATGAGTTCTAGTCACAGACACCTATTATTTAACTAGATGAACCTATTAGGAATAAATCACATTCTAAATTAGCAAAAATGCTTAGGAGGGAGGCAAAAGACTCAAGGCCAAGAGTTCCTACTGGATTCCAAAGAGAAGATTATTAGAGTCATCATAGGAGGACAAGCTGGCACCGTTCTCCTACTACCTCACTCATATTCTCATAACCATTAGAAGACTCTGATAGAAGGAGGAAAAAGTACAAGGGCTATGATAGGGAAGAGAGGAGAACTCATGACTACTATGACCATCATGATAGCTAGTTAGGATGTTTTGATTCGGAATATGAAGAGAATGAGCAGCATAGACGTAGGGATCACAAAAATTATGAAAGGAATGAGCATAGAAGGTTGTACTACTACAACAGAGTGTATGAACCTAATTGAGATAATGAATCCTTAATGAAAACTCATAGCATGATCAACATACAGGAAGCTGTTCACATCCCAACTAGGCACATGAGGGATAGCCAAATCAAATGGCTTGACATGAACAACATGCCAAGATTTGAAGGTGGCTATAATGCTAACCCACACAATATCATCTTCAAGCTTTCCATAATGCCTATGCCCTAAAAAATATTAAAAGTGATGGGCAAAATTCAAAGCTATTTCCCATAACACTTGTAAAGGAGGCAGAGAGCTAGTATAGGTCACTAGAACTTGAATCAATCAGATGCTGGAATACCATGCTAGAACTCTTTAATGATAAATATCAAACTTATTTATGATTGTCCAACTTAAGAAAATAGATCCAAGGATGAAAAAAAAGGATTCATGAGACCCTTGATGCAACAATGGGTAGATACTATTCACTGTTGCATAGATGCCCAGGCCATGGATTTTCACCAAGGAAATAGCTCAGGCACATTGTAGATGGGTTGTAGAGCAAAACTAGAGAAACTCTTGGGGTTTATTCCTAAGGTAAATTATCAGAACTAACTACTAATCACATCCAAAGATTAATTAAACAAGTTGTCAATGAGGAAGGAAAACTTAAGAAGAGAGAATTAGCTGAAGAATATAACAAAGATCCATCAATTAGGAAGAAAGATGTGTGACTATGTGATAGGTAAAAGGATGAAACCTTGAAAGATGTCATTTAGAAAAAGACTCTACCTATTCAAAAATTAGTCAATGATATAGCAACTAAGGTAGAGAAAGTTTGAGATTCAATGGATGAGAAGTTTGCTACAACTCTAAAGATTGTGGAAGAAAAGGCTAGACAAGCACTTAATAGGGGCAAGGAAAGGAAGAAGAAAAGAGCCAATGGACAAGAAAGTTATAAGCACAAAGGAAAAGTTTCTATCATTGAAGGGTATACTAACTTCAGTTTAGAGGAAGAGGAAGGATACAATGTGTGCCAATATGAACATCCCAAGGGATGTTGTCCTGTTATGACCCACTTGCAAGAATCTGGGGTATATGCACTTAATCCAAGCTTTGTCAAAAAGAAAATGACCAAAAGACTACCTTATCCTCAAGGTAATATTAGGCCAACTTTTTAGCTGACATATTATCCAAGCAGAGCCTACCCTCAACCACAAGAGCAATATTAGTAGCAGTGGCAATAACTGCAGACATGGGCAATGCCACCGCCAAGGCAACAATATCCATACAGACAACCAAACCCTTATGGATATTATGTTTAGCATCCAATATCTCCAGGAAACACATCTGTTCAAACTTCTTCTCCTTATTATCCACTAGAATACTACAAACCTACTACTCTAAGAATGGATCAAAGTCCTCATGCACATTCGCCAGTAGCTAACCCATCAAATCCCCCTTCCAATCCTTTGCCACCAGGGCCACCACCTGCTATGCAAGGGGAATTACCACCACAGCCACAACAGAGGAGAGCTACAAGGGCAGTGAACATACATGTAGAGGATCCTACTAGCAACATTAAGGGCCAGACAAAGAAATGTTCTTTCTTTAGGACAAGTCTAGAAAAGGCTTGTAGAGTTATAACTTCATCAAGACCAACTTTTCCTACATTAGATTCAATTACCAACAACAAGCTTTCGATATCATTTAATAAAAACATGCAAACTTTCATGCTTATAGAAATAGTTACAGATTGGATTAAGGTAGGGTCACTCCCTAAGAAGATAATTGATCTAGGAGTTCCTTTAACCTATTTATGAGTATCTAGAAATTTTCCATGCAAAGCTTTACTAGACTCAAGTTATGGGGTGAATTTGATCTCTTATGAAACATATCAAGCATGGAACCTCCCGCCATTGAAGGAATGTAATATTAAGTTGGAGTTTTAAGATCAATTTTTGACATTCGCTTGGGATAGATTGAGGACATGGTGACCACTATCAATGGGTGGTCTTATTCAACAAACTTTTTGGTAATCAATGAGAAAGATGTTGATAACAAATTTCCAATTATCATGGGAAGAGCATGGCATAGCACAATTGATGCTAAGCTAAGTATGAGAGATCTATTTGTTGAGATTTCTAAGGAGGATAAGCATGGAGCCATACACATGCAGCAAATTCCATGCATTATTGTTGAAAGAAAAGGGTGTAGTTGTGGACTGATCACTCATAACATCAACACAATTACCATACTAGTCCACAAAAATAGTGAAAAACAAGTGTGTGAAAAAGAAAGAGCAAGGGCCACCAAATTAAAAGACACCATTTGGCCAACAACTGAGAACCTTCAACCATCCATAATATGCATGGAACAATATGACTCATTTATTAATTCCCATTCTAAGAAAATGACTTCAACTAAGAACCCAAAAATGAAAGTAATAAATCATAATCATAGACCAATAGGAAAAGAAACTAAGGACTTAGATGATAAAAACTCAACTACCATCAAGATCACATGGTCTAATAACAAAAAAATTAAATTAATAAATATGGTAAGTGAATCACCTAAAGTGTATGATCTAGGAGACCTAGGGAGCATTTTTTGAACACTCATCCATGAGTTCAGTTGTGGGGAAGATACTATACCTTGATTTCAGAATTAATAAGTGCTTTTACATTTTTTTCTTTACAATCCTTTTTACCTTATCTATTTCTTGATATAAATTTTTCCTTTCTTTTATATCTTTCACATTCTTTGACATCTTATTTTTTCACATTTTTCATTTCTTAAATTTTTGATATTCTTTAACATTTTTCATTTTTTGATATTTTTTGTTCTTTACACCTTTTTTATACTATCTTTTTCATACTTTGTTTATATTTTCTTTGTACATAATTTTTGATTATTAATAAGACATCATGAGTCATCACTATGTCAGCCCTGATATTGGATACCTAATATTTGAAGAAATGATGTTAGATATCCAATATCGTCTCTTTCATGCTAGCCTATAAATACAAACTTGGGTGCATAGTTGGGACATAGTTTTAGGTCTTAGTTTTTGATAGTCTTTCTTAGATATTTGACTTCAAGTTTTGTTATTCCTAGTGCATGCCAGCAATGTGATGTTTGTAATTGTACAACACCACTGTGATGTACTTGAACACATTACATGATTGGAAATAAAGATCGAGATTACTTCCATCATTTCCACATTCACTTACATTTATTATTGCTTTAATTATTTAATTGTTTAATTATTTACTATTTTCTTTAGTTAATGTTTCCATTTATTGTTATTTACTATTCCTTCCATTAAGTAGAATGAGTATGAATTAATCACAAGCGCTTAAGTGTAAGTACTTAGTAATCTAGTAGTGTATTGTTTGGCACACCTAGTGACGTATGCTTGGTAATCCCAGTGGTAGTTATATGAAGTCCAAGGCATGTATGGATGACTGGGGATGGGTACTCATTGCACATAGGCTAGTTTAGATCTTATTTTCCATTGTTCAATGGCTTAGTTAATTTATCTCTTTATCATCATTAGGAGTAGCATAGAATTAGAAAACATCATATGCCTTTGGACAAAACCATACGTGACACAGCTACCACTAGTCCAAGTTGGAAGATAGTGAACTACGATTAAAGCATAATGATTTAGATGCACAACTAGTTTTATCCATGGAATTCGACCAGATCGTGCATGAACGCTTGTCACTCATCATTGACACCATTGCCAACGATGGTGCTAGTTATCTAGATTAGTTACATCATACACGATCGTTGTAAAGGTATTAACATTATATTCTTTAGAAAGTATTAAATCACACACATCATAAGCCAACAACAATGTCTCTTTCACAAGGAAGCGATAATGCACTCTATAACAAAACCATTCATTGGAGAGCTAATGAGATATATGGTTAGGAAAATTGGAGTGACCAACCTTATGTAGGGGTTTCTTATGTTCATGATTGCCCTAACGGCACTTAAAGACTACATCACCTAAGGTAGAAAACCTCGAAGAAAAAGATGTAAGTCTTGAACCAAGGGAGGCCTTAAGGCCTAAGACCTCCTCAAAACCTAGAAATGGTAAATCAAAGGACCTTGAGGAACACGATAGAAGCCATGGAAATCCTTTCAGTTTCTCATTTTCCTCTCCTCCTTCAACATCTAGTTCTAATGAAGGTGAATGTAGGTGTGAAAATAAATCTCCACTTAAGGGTCAGAATAGAAACAAAAATTGAATCCACAGGAACACTCATGATCATCAACATGAACATAGACAAAATCATCACCATCATCCAAATAGAAATTTTCATCATAGCTTGTTTGATGATGATGAACCCTTTTTGGCCACTTAGAGCCTAATGTAGATCACAAAGTAGTTAAGATATCTCATAGGCATTACAAAGAGATTTACCTACCTAGACTTGATATGAATAATATTCCTAAATTTGCAAGAGGCTATGATTCAGATCCACAACATCATGTACAAGTCTTCCATGATGCTTGTACTTATACAACATTGAAAATGGGTGGCAAAAGCTTAAAGTCTTTCCTAGGACACTAATCAATAGAGCTAAAGTGTGGTATAGATCATTAAAACCAAATTCAATCTGATAATGGTCCACAATGCTAGAACTATTCAATGAGAAATACCAAACCTATGCAAGGGTGTCCAACCTAAGGAGACAAATCCAAGGATGGAAGCAAGAACAACATGAACCCTTGGACATGGCCTTATATATATATTATTTCCTATTGAATAGATGCCTAGGCCATGGTTTCTCTAAGGAAAGGTAGCTTTTTCACATCGTAGATGGGCTTCATAATGAAACAAGGGAGACCCTTGGGATGTATGCCCCAGGTCAATTATGTGAGCTATAAGCCCATCAGATTTGAGAGCTAATCGAGCATGTGGAAAAAGAAGAAGAAGAGATATACAAATGGGAGAACGTTGAGAAATATTAGTGGGACCCAACTCTTCAACAGATAGAGGTTCATATCTAGGGTAAGGAGAAAGAAACTGCTCTTGATAAGGTGATCCTGCAATGAACCTTGCTAATACAGAAGTCTATTGATGAACCTGAAGAAAATTTTAATAGGATTTTGAAATGGATATATGAAAATGTTACAACTCTAATTGAAATGGTCAAGGAGAGGATCATGCAAAACAAGCTAGGTAATCATAATAAACAAAGGATACAAAATGAAGAAATAGCTAGGAACATTTTTTGGAAAACAAGAAAAATGACTGAAGAAAGTAAGGCTATAGACTCAACCACAAATAAAGATAATGGATGTGACATCTACATATATGACCATTAGAAGGGCCATTGCCCAGTCTTGTTGCATCTACATGAGTATTAGGTAGGTGTCTTAAATCCAAAGTTTATACAGAAGCACATGATAGGGAGATTTCCTCTTCCACAAGGTAATTATAGACAACCCCACAACCAACCATACCATTCTAGGAGGACCTATTACCAGCCTTAACAATGTCATCAACCATAGTGGTAACAACCATAGTC
>MNCI01021985.1:228675-270317 GCA_015680685.1 Gnetum montanum
TTACCCTTTAGTTGTGAATGTTGGCTCTCCTGCCTTGCATCCCGAATACGTTGGGCTTTTGTGGGTTGATAATCCCTCAGAGTGTAATCATCCGCAACGTATTCAGTAATCAGCTCTTGCATGCCATACCGTACCAAGGCACGGAAAAGCATGTTGGAAGCAGAGCGATCTGGGGGTAACACGATGTTACCTTGCATGTCTCTCCACCGCAGTTGCTCATCTTGATGGAAAACAAAGGTAAAATCCGGCACATACTCATCGGGATGAGTATATGTGACCTTAGATTGTTGAGGACATGGTTGATCTCGGTTATGCGTATGATGCTGACTTTCTCCTGTATTGTCCTTAGGTGAGTTGATTTCGTGAGAAGAAGCCATTTCTATTGGTGTGCTAATTTCACCGTTATTTATTGTTCTTGATTAACTGATTAACCCTAAGGTTCGTTTTAAGCTCACAACGATGTGAGTGATATCCCTTATGTTAAATTGGCGAAAAAACACTTAGTCCCCGGCAACGGCGCCAATGATGAGTGGCGAGGTACCCCTACACTCCACCATACGAATACGAGCGTACACGCGCGATCCGGTCGAACTCCGCAGACTAAATGCCTTAACGCCACAAGAAACACTTGGGGTTAATCGTTCGTTGTCTTCCCAGGCTTGCTTGTATGTGTCACGGTGTATGGTTAAGCAAGTCTGAGGTATGTGATTTTTTTGGTATTTTCGGCTTATCTTCTATGCTACCAGGAGAAAGGGTTGAGAAAACTAAACTAACTCTAACTAAGATCTAAGTCTAAATTAACTAGCGTCAGCATCCGTTCCCACTTGCCGGACACACCCTGAACTATGCAACTGCAGCTTACCAAACGCTAATCGTTACTGGGATCGCCACACGTAACGCAAGTGCTCGAAGTGGTCGTACTGAGGCACCTATTTAGCCTACGTGTGATAAGCAGCCGATTCCTTAGCCAGCCGTACACACCCGTGGGTGCTCGTAACTAAGTCGTACTTATCACACGATCTAGCCTAGCAATGAGCAGCCGATTCCTCAACTAGCCGTACACATTAGACCCGGGAGTTACCAAGCGCAGAATCCTGGAATACGCTACTGGGTTACCAAGCATCCAATGCTCGTAATTGAGTCGTACTCATGCATTGCGTCAAGCAGCCGATTCCTTGACTAGCCGTACACGTCCGTAGACGCTCGTAATCAAGTCGTACTTGAACGCACTAGGAAAGCAGGAAAGAAAGCAATAAATGAAACCACGTGCTGCAAGGTTTATCCAAACAAGTTCGTCTTTATTGCCGTACACAACTTGGGTTCAGGTTACAAGCTGCTTGAATAAAGAGCCGTTCACTCTAGGACTCCTACTGCGGGCACATGGGGAAAAATTCTAACTCTGGAGTGATCAATCTGCCAGAGCTTCGCTACACTAGCCAGGATTGGGAAATGAAGGGAGTGCCGCCTCTTATTTATAGAAATGGCGGCGCGACGCGATATCGCGTACACGATATCGCGGCCTAGTGTAAACCGCGTCTCATCAGGCTGTAAAGAAGATAAACACTTTTTGGGGATTTTTCCTAAAAATTTTTCTAACTCTACAATCATATAAACTAAAGAAATTAATGAAATTAAGGTCATGAGTTTGGTATACATTTGTTAATGGTAAATATCAGCACCTTAGTAACACTTGATCTTTCCTTGATTGCAGATGGCCCAAAAAAGAGAAGCATAGGGAGAACCTTTGTAGAGAGTGCTCAAACACCCAAGAGGTGGTAGGGGATTGCAGGGTGAGTTGGCAGAGCATGAAGAACAAGAAGCCCAATCTTTTAGCATTCATGAAGAGGCTCCTATTATTGGATAGTCGGTCCAAGGAGAAGCTGTAGAACCACTAACTCTCATGCAGGGACAACATCTCACATTGCCCCTTGAATGCCTTATGGCTATCTAAGAAAAGTCCATGTTGACCATGATCATCATGGAGATGAACTTTAGTTCGTTTATGGTGTTTGCCCTAGAAGCAGTTTGGACACAACTCCAAGCATTGCTAGTGTGACGTATTCTCTCAGGTAGTGGCAACTCGTACCTTGGCAAGACCCACCAATTCTGGCACAACAAAGACAAAGATACCACTATCAACATTTGTTGAGTCAATGTCTCATTCTTAGTCAACGCAATTGCAATAGCACGTAATTTTCCAAATGAAGGGGCTAAGATAGCCCATTTGTCCACTAGGTCTAACCCTAACACTAGGAAGCTATGGCTGAAATGAGCATATGATAAGGAGGGTAAAACGTATAATGAATTAACTCTGGAGGAAAGGACCTAATAGAATCTCAACATATGTAGCCAGAGGAAGTGCTATCTTAATGGGAAAATACATGGCCAACCTTCTTCAATTTTATTTCATAGAAATTCAGAAATAGTTTAAGGAGAAAAAGGAAGGAAAGCCAATACTCCCATTCCCTTGCTTAATCAAAAAACTATGCAAGTGCACTAGAATCCTAGGGTACACAAATGATGTCCCCAGGAGGGCTTAGAATGCTTCCTTTACAGAGTTGCTCAAATTTGCAGCACCAAGGAAAGACCTTGGTGAAGAACAAGAACCAGAGAAGGAAGTAGAACTAGAAATAGAAGTACAACATGAGCCTAAATAGCACCCTGAAACACAAGCTCTGCCACCGTTGTCACCTTAAGATTATAGACCCTCAATGAGCCATCTACAAAAAATTGCTGAACTCGTTAGTTGGGGAAGTAGAGATGAGTCCAATATTTTTAGAGTAATTAATGATGTTGTATAGCCCACCATTTCAACTAATCCAATAAGTGGGTTGATTTCACTACAATTAGGAGGAGAATCCTAGCGGTCTAGGAAAATCTCTAGAAACACCGTATCCTTCCAAGTGATGCTTGAGATAGGGGAAGGTGCCATAGTTGTGGTAATGTAGCATTAGGATGCAGCATGTGCATTAGAAGTAATAATGGATCATATCAAGGAATCAGTCAATGTGCCTATCATGCCCCTAGTAGATATGACAAGGACCAAAGATGCTTAAATGCTTGCTGGGACTTTGATGACTCTTGTGACACATGAGGATGTATTAGATCAACTCTTGCATACAATGTAAGTGACGACTATTTTTTTTTGACATTCTTAGTGATGTCACTACAACATAGTCAAACCTCATAGCCACTATTGGTCATCGTAGAGACTAGGGCAAAGCACACAGAAGTAGAAGTGCATAGGTTGCAACAAAAGCTATACACTTTGAGAGCCAAAAGATAGGATCCTGCCCAATCCATTATGCTTAACTAGGTGGAACAATTTAGAATAGAGTAGCTAACTAAGTTGATTGAGGAAAACAGAATTGGAGAGCAAGAGAAGGAAAAGGCAGTTTGGGATGCCTTTGTAGTTAAAGCACAGACCTATGCCCACAAAAAGACACTAACTATCATGCAAGAAGAAAACAAGCATCTCATTGCTGAAAATTGAAGGTTGACCGCGATTGAAAAGTAAAAGAATATTTTAGAGGAAAGTGTCCACCAGTTGTGAGAAAAACTAGTGAGGATCAACTAGGACATCAATAAATTGACCAAGGAAAATAGAACCCTCTCCATGGAGGAGGTCTGCATCATTTAATAGAAGTTAGCAATCGAAATCAGCACGTGGTAAAATGAGGCCAAGAAACATGAAAAGCTGAAGGAACACTTTCCTGACCAAGTAGGCATGTATAAGAAAATAAATGAAAAGGAAATCTAGCTGGCTAAAACCAACATTGGAGCCATGTCAGCATGAAATCCTAATTGGCAATCCATCTTGGATAGCTATGCTTTGATCCATCAGTCCATCAGGCAGAAATGAAAAATAAAGACCTATAGATTGAGGATTTGAAAAAGTACATGGTGTTGGCTAACCTTAGGTATGCCAACCTTGCCATGTTAATAGTAGGTTGGCTTAGAAGTGAGTTGGAGAAGTAGGTAGCAACCACCTATGCATTGTATGAAAAAGAGTTTGTAGATAGAAAAGATGCTTTGCAGAAGCTTCATGTGGAAAACTTGAAATTGAAGGTGGTTAAAGCCAACTACCATGGATAGAGGGATGTTACCTTAGACCTAGCTTGGAGATTAACATATTATCAATAATTAAGAAGAAAAGCTAGGGCCTTTGAGGAAGAACGATGATAGTTTGCAGCCTAGTATGTGAAGGTCAACAAGATGTTCCCACAACTACCTTGCCCTTGCAACATAGCGATGGCAACACACATCAATTTAACAACCTAGAAGGTACATGAGCCAAGGATGGAAGAGGAGAAGTTATAAGAATTGCTTGATCGCTATAAATTTCACAAGCCTAACGATAAAGGAAAGCACTCAATGGAAGAGCCACCGCTTCCAGGAACCACATGAGCTTCCCTGAGTTGTATCTTGTAATTTTGTGTCCAATTTTTGTAAGCACCACTGCGGCATGTATAACTGTGTTTGTTTGGTTTTTTATCTAAGTCAATCAATAATTCCATACATTTCTACCAATTTTTTTAAAGAACTTGTTCCTCATTTTATTTAACTTGAGGACAAGTTTTCATTCAATCATGGGGATATGATGAGTCATCATTGTGTCAACCCTCATATCAAAGCTTCGATATCGAATACATGATATTGGGTCCCAAGAAAGAATGTCAGATATCTGATATCATCTCTTCCGTGCTAGCCTATAAATACAACACTTGGGTGCATAGTTGGGACATAGTTTTATTTCTTAGTTTTTGATAGCCTTTCTTAGATATCTGAATTCAAGTTCTGTTATTCCTAGTGCATGCCCATAGTGTGATGTTTGTAATCATATGACACCTTTGTTCAAGTGTGACGTATTTAAACACGTTACATGACTAGAAATAAAGATCGAGATTACTTCCATCATTTCCACATTCACTTACATTTATTATTGCTTTAATTATTTACTATTTTCTTTAGTTAATGTTTTCATTTATTGCTATTTACTATTCTTGCCATTAAGAAGAATGAGTACGACTTAATCAAAAGAGCTTAAGTGTAAGTACTTGATAATCCAGTAGTGTATTATTTGGCATACCTAGTGACGTATGCTTGGTAATCCCAATGTTAGGTATATGAAGTCCAAGGCATGTACAGATGATTGGGGATGGGTACTCATCGCACATAGGCTAGTTTAGATATTATTTTCCATTATTCATTAGCTTAGTTAATTTATCTCTTTATTGTCATTAAGAGTAGCATAGAATTAGACAACATCATATGCCTCACTTTGGACTAAACTATACTTGACAAAGCTACCACTAGCCCAAGTGGGAAGATAGCGAATTGCAATCAAAGCATAACGATTTAGATGCACGACTAGTTCCATCCACGGAATTTGACCAAATTGTGTGTGAATGCTTATGATTCATATGGTTGGATAGAGGGGTACCTCATCGCTCATAAAGACACATTAAGAATAAAGGTAAGGTGTAGTCCAATAAAGTAAAGATTTTTCTATGTTATCAAGTCATAAGGAATTGATTATTTGAATAGTGAGCCCACACCATCCAACCATCCATTCCACTAATAAGAGGTTCTTACCATGGCCATAATGATATTCTTTTCCATCATACAACTAAGAATAAACCTATGATCACTATGCCTAGACCAAAAAGTGAAGAACCAAGTGGGAATATAAAGGATGTGACATCAAGGGAATTTGTGGACTCTCTTGGATTACTTTTGTGAGTTCTATCATGTTGCTAAGATTGTATTATATCCTTATATATCTAATGAAAAATGGAAGTATGAGTAAAATAAGTGCTACCTTGAAAGGTTGACATAGGAAAAAAAGTAAAATATATAATAAGAGAGCACAAAATAAATTTTTGGGGGTTCCACTAGAAAGAAATGTTATCCATGCCTGAAGGTAGGCAGATTCTTAGAAATCTAAAAAATAAAACAACATGCCATGAATAAAATCCTTCCATGGACAATAAGTGAAGTGATGGTACTCCTTGCAACAATGGTAGTCTTACAGTTGTGAGTCCAAGAGATGAAATGATGCAATGTCATTGGAATGTGGTCTAAACTTGGTTTGAATCTTGGACAGAAAGGCTAGTGATTACTTTAACCACTAATAAAATACAAGAATTCATTATGTTCATGGTAAGCTACCTCATGTCCTGATTTTTGCCATCCCTTCTAAGTCCATCTCATTTCACTGTAAGAATAGTTACAACTTGTGATTTTGTGTAATAAGAGTTTTTTTTCTCAATTTGGTGGTACTAACATATGTGTTTTGCTAAACATGTATGCAATTCCTTATGTTCTTGAGGACACTTTTAGGTGTGGTTATACAAGGGCATTAAGGGCTAGAGCCTACTTTGGGGAGGATCCACTTGTATAACTATTGTACCTAATATCTACCAAGTGATTCCACATCATCTTGAGCCTTCCCCCATCCATAAAACCTTCCCATATTATTTACACTATCCATTCTAACAACATGGATTCATTACCCTTTTTATTCATCTTATTCACACTTCATGAACTTTCATAGCCTAAGATTCCTTCATTATGAACTTTCAATAAAAAATTTTTAAAAGTGCACATCTATTTATAGCCTAGATATTCTGAATATACTTTAGATCTTCTTGACATTCAAAGAAAATCATTTTCCATCCTCAAAACTTCACGAAAAATGCAAATTTTTGGCTCCCAATAGTACGTAATTTTTTTCGTAGAAACTCATGGCAATAGTGTATGCCTTGGAAAAATTTAGATACTATGTGCTTGGATACCAAATTTTTATGCACATTGATAACAATGCAATCCATTTTCTAATGAATAAGCCAAAAATTAGTTCCCATGTCATACGGTAGCTGATGATTTTGGAGGAATTTGACCTTACCATGGTGGATAGGAAAGGAACCAAGAACATAGTTGTTGATGATTTGTCTTGGTTAAGATGAGATAGTAAGGAGGATGAGGAGCCTTTATCTGATTAATTTCTAGATAAACTCCTCTTTGCTAAGTCCCTTGAAGATTAAGAACTAAGGGTTACCAATTGGTATGATGAGTTCCTCTCCTATCTTTTCATACATAAGACTTCGACAAAATGGGACAATAAAAAGAAACAATATTTTCTTCACTAGGTCAAGCATTACATGTAGATCCAAGGTAAATTTTATAAGGTTTGTACTAATGACATTTTTTGATAGTGTGTGCCTAATGTTGATCAATTGTGGATCCTCTAGAATACTAATGAACGTCCTTGTATTGGATTACCAAGCACTACACGCATGCTCGAAGTGATCGTACTGAGTGTATTTAACTAAGGGGGTTGAAGGTTGAGAGAGAGATTAATTAGCTATGAAAGCATTAAAAAATAATTAATTACTAATTAGGTTAATTTGTATGCTGCAAGGTTTATCATAAAGTTCGTCTTTATTGCCGTACACAAAATTGTGCTTAGGTACAAATTGCTCGAATAAAGATCTGTTCACTCTATGACTCCTACTGTGGGCACATAGAAATAATTCTAACTCTAGAATGACTAAACTACAAGAATATGACTAAGGGTCTAAGTCTAACTACCTTGGAACTAAGGGCACTATCTCTTATTTATAGAAGATGAGGCAGGACACGATATTGTGTATGTGATATTGCGTGGTGGATGTGATATCGCATATGCGATATCACGTATGCGATATCACGGCTCATCATACCCCCATGAATAAATGAAAACTCATCCTCGAGTTCCATACAAAATATTGGGAAGGTATGGGATTATTGACCTGAATGACAAATAATGGTGAATGGGATGACATGTGAATAGATCAACATTACAATTCATGACAATAATTAGTGTTCATAACCATAAGAGTGAACAATATATACAATTGACATCCAACCTTATTTGGCAGTTGAGACAGAAGAGAGAGAGAGAGAGAGAGAGAGAAAAGGAGAAGACGTGTTGTTGTCGACGCCATGATTGCACCTTCTGTTGTCCATCCATGATCGCACAATCAATCTTGTTCCTTGCACAATCGTTTTAGCACCAGTCTATCCTGAGTGTTTCCTCCAGGTCCAGTCCATTACTGTATGATTTCCATCTGCACACATAACACAGTCACATATGAGTAAAGATAAGTAAATCACAATACAGTTAATACCTTGCCTCGGTGTAAGGTCCATTGGCTGAGTTGTGATATGGCCAATATAGATTCTAGAGATATAACACTAGTGACTACCCAAGGTATAGGGGTTAGGAAAAATTGAAAAAATTGGACCAGGGTCCCCATGACTAAGAGCGATCCTCCAGTAGCGATAGAATGGAAAAAGATAAGGAATAAGAAAGATGGAGAAAAAGAAACAATGACAACATCGATAAAATGGATGTCAAAGATGGGAATGAACAGAAAAAATGTTGATTGCAAAAATGTTTAAGGGAAAGAAGGTAACTGATGCACCAAATAGGAATGCCAGTGGGTCCTTCCCAAAGTAGGCTCATGCCCTTTATGTCCTAACAAACCCACATTTACAGAGTCCATAGGCTTTGGAAATGTCATTTGGGAGCAAGAGTTAAAGACTTAACCCCAAGAATTCAACAAAGAGAAAAAAATGCATCAACCAAAATATATACTAATGATACAACTGAAAATGAGGTGAAAAATGGAGAAAGAATGATGGGAAGAAGAGAATGGAATGGAGTGCCAAGAATAAGGTGATGTATAGCCCCTTGTGTATTCATGGTTAATGTGACTGAGTAGATCTTATTCCAAATCCAGCCTCAAACAATCCACATCCAGTGACTTCGCATTAATACACTTGGCCAATCCATCCACTTGAAGTAACAAGAATGCTTCTGCCAAAGAGTCACCACTATTCTGAGGAAATGAGAAAGGGAAAAGTAGAAAGTGAGAAAGGGCCTTAGTTAGAGGGAACATGTTTGTTTAGTTCCATAACTAGTGCTTGTAGCCCAGATGATTATTTTGTCTAAGGGACGTGCTTTGAATTCTCACTCTTTTTTTCTCTTTTCTTCTTTTTTTTTTTGCATGAGAAGCACACCATGCAAATACTTATTTTTATTGGCTTAGCTTCTCGAAAATGTAGCAATGTCAGAATGGTAAGGAAAGCTCAAGAAGAAAAAATCCAAGCACCCAAGAGAATAGGCAGCACAAATGCATCAAATCCCTTTGAAGTCATACCCTTTTCAGTCCTTGAGTCCTTCCTTAGTTTGAGAAATGCCTAATCACCAATTCGTTAATAGTTTTATTATTAAAGAAAGGGACTGTACGGTTCCAAGCCAAGAGAGACCATAGAAATTCATGAATGCATGGATGACGTGGACTCATTTCCTATTATATCAAAAGAACCATACCTTAGTATCAAGATTATAACTCAAAGGTAAAAATCAAACATTAGCAATCAATAAAATACTGTTCATATCACCATCAAGAACACTTATTAGATGACGAATCTAACAATGCAAAAACAACAAACAAAGATAAAAACAAGAACAACAACAAAAAGAAAAAAAAAAACAACAGTCACACAAAGAAATGAAAAAGTATAAATGATGCTGCAAAATAAAAACAAGAAAATTTAAAAAAAATTGTAAAAAAAAAATGTGTAAAAAAAAAACTTAAAAAGGAACTGAAGGCCTCAAATGGTTAGCAGAGGTGGCCATCTCCCCCATGACTGAGTTGGAAGGAGGAGATCTGAAATAGTGAGCAAGGTCGTCCCTTCTCAGAGGTATTATGTTCACTGACCATTCTAAATTCATGGAAGGATTTGATCTATTGCACATTGACTAACAATCTCTTATGAGGGCTCTTGTTTGAATTTTTTAGGAATTTCCAACTTTCCCCAGTTGATGTTTTCAAGGTTAAGGCTTGGAAGTTGCCAGTGGACTTGCTCTAGTGCATCTATGCTTTCGATGTAAGCGCAAGTTATTCCCTTAGTTAGTTCCATGCACGTTAGTGAGTTGTTCTCTTGATTAGCTATCAGCCACTGGGTGTCTTCTTGTCGTGTGGCTGCTGCATACAGGCACTTTTATATGTTAATGTCTTGTGCACACTAGTTGCATGCAGGAAATGCTAAACTTTGCACAACCCATGATCTTTGCACGCAATTGCACCCTGTATCACTATATGCGATGCATGGAACCTTCTTCTTCTTGATCTTTCCAAAAGTGTTCTCCTTAGATATTTCCAGGGAAAGATCGTGGATTCCTAGGCATGCATCTATAGTACTTAGCCATGCCCTTTCCATTATTATTGGAAAGTCCCCTTTACCGTTATTCACTTGTATCACTAGGAAATTAGCTAGGTACGACCACCCACACACAGTGGTGACGATGTCCTCTACTAGTTCCAAGGGAACAGTGATGGACTAGTTGAACAGCTCTAGGCAAATATTGCTCTTCTTTAATGGAGGTAGGTTCCAGGCTTTGTACATTTCTTGCAATATTAAGTTGACTTCAGAACCTGAATCGAGAAGAGCTTTGCATGGCTCATTCCCAGCGATTTGGAGATAGATTAGAGGGCTTCCAGGATCAGAGAATTTTCTAGGAAGGTGGCCAACCTTGATCCAGTCAGTAACGGCATGTGTTGACATAACCGTATGCATTGAGCTTGGTGTTTGGTTTAAAGGGAGCTCTGAAGCTCTATTTTATGGGGAGGTGTTCAAAGGTTCAATCTCTTGTGGTTGTAATTGCTTGGTTGGACTGTTGGTTCTGAAGAAAGGTATTTTCTTCATACGGTTGTCAAAACCAATAGCGGGTTGAGGATTCACAACCCTTGTGGCATTGCGTTGCTACAGCTGAGTAGGGAGTTTCCCTTGCATTGTTGGAGTGGATGGCAATGGAGCTATTGGTGTGAGAGATGTGGATGGATTTGAAGGATGGTATATTTATGGGCTATCTTCCCTAGGAGAAGGAGTTCTATAATACTCATGGGCTTGGTAGTGATGTTGTGATGTAACGTGACTAACAGAGTCACATGGGGAGATTAGATGTTTCACGTGATAGCCATATGGGTTAGGTTGCTGGTAGGGGTATTTTTGCCTTGGTGGTGGCATCCCCCATGACTGTGGGTATTGCCACTATTGATGTTGCTCAACAGGTTATGGTGGAGTTTCACTTGGATAATATGTTGAAGGTTGGTGAAACTGCCTTGGGTTACCTTGGGGATAAGGTAACTGTTGGGGTGCTTGCTGTTTATTTTGTCGTGGGTTGAGTGCATATATCCCAGACTCTTGTAGATGTGAGATCACTAGGCAACATCCCTTAGGATGGTCGTATTGACATATCTTGCATCCACCATCATTGTCTATGTCTGAATCCACAACCTCTTCTATGATGGTCATTTTTCCCTTACCCTTGTTACGTGCATTTTTCACTTCTTTCTTTTTCTTTTTGTCATGATCACTACCTCGCTCCCTAGACTCCTCTACAATTTTAAGAAAAATTTCAAACCTACTATCTAGGGAGTCCCACATTTGGTCTACCTTTGCCGATACTTCTGTTGTTAACTTTTGGAGAGACAAAGTTTTCCTATTCACCATCTCTTCAAGTCGTGACTCTTCTTCCTCCTCACAAAATCTGACTCCCCTTTTTCAAAGGGAAGGAACTTGGTTGTATTTTTCCGTACTTTCTCTCTTTCTTAGCTCACCTTCTTCTTTAGCTACTTGCTCTAGCAATCTATGAATTTGATGAGACCTAAGTTTTGATAACCTTTCTTGGGCATACGTCCCACGGGTTCTTCTTGTTTCATGCCTAAGTGCATCCACGAGATGGTGTAGTTGATCCCGCTACAAATAACCATGACCAGGGCAACGATGTAATAGTGCATAATAGTGGCCCATGGTAACATCCAAGGGTTCATGATTTCCTTGCTTCCATCCTTGGGTTTTCTTCTGCAAGTTAGACACTTGGGAGTACATTTGGTACTTATCATTGAACAATTATAACATTGTACTCCACCTTCGAATGGATTTTGGTTCTAAGGACCGGCACCAACTTTCAACTTCTTTCACTAGTGTCCTTGGGAACAAATTTAATTTTTGCCATTCATTTTCTATGTTTTGCAAGACACATGCATCGTGAAATGCTTGTAAATGATTTTGAGGATTAGCGTTGTATCCCCTTTCAAAATGTGGGATGTTATTCATGTCTAACCTCTTGATCCTACTATTCTTTTGGTGCCTTGTTGGAACTCTTACAACCTCCGTTGTATCTAGCATGCTTCTAGTTGCGAGTAGGGGTTCTTTGTGATTGTCTCATTCATAGCATCTATGGTGTCTATGTGGTTCCCTACTCTACCTTCTTCTATGCCTTGATTCCTTAGAGTGCCCTCGTCCTTGTTCTCGACTATCTCATCGATGTCTTTCACTTCATTTTCCCTTATCCTCATAATTGGTTTCCCTATGACTGCGTCCAGACACTGAAGGAGAGGGTGAAGGTGAAGAAGATGGAGAACCATCACCATGATGGTGTTTTCTACCTTCTCTTCAGTGGTCTCAGCCTTGATCATGATCACGATCAGAACGTCCGTCCTTATCATGTGTTCGTGTTCCCTCGTTGAACACTTCGTGTTTGTGGGTATCAAAACTAGGGTTGTGAATAGTGGAGTGGAGGTTCTGATACACCACCTCTTGACCACTATTAGGAGGAGGAACATCATTTTTTGGGGAAACTGTTGAGGCATGTTCACCATCCTTAATTTCGCTCAAAACGTGCGGAGCGTCATGGGGCCATTCACCCTTCAAGGATGTATAGTATCTCTCCTGTCGCAAGTCCCTTTGACATTTTGCTCCTATCGTGATCACATGCAATGTATTCTACATATAAAAGAGGCATGCCTATTCATGTGAGAGCATGAAGGAACATGTTGGAGACTGATTGGTCTGGAGGCAACACTATGTTACCCTTAAAGTCTCTCCAACACAGTTGTTCGTCTTGGTGGAGAATAAAGGTGAAATCGAGTACATACTCATCAAGATGAGTATATACCATACAAAACTATTGACGAACTGGTGGATTCTAGTTATGTGTATTATGTTGCTGACTACCTCTTGTGTTAGTCCTAGGTGGTGAAGTGCTCTTATGTGAAGAAAAAGACATCTTGTCTTGTTCGGTGTGCAATGTACCGTTGTCTTGTCTTTCTTTAATTAACCCTAAGGGTTCATTCTAATGATCTAACGATATGAATGATTTCCTATGTTCTACGCAGTGCAAAAATAACTAAGTCCCAGGCAATGGCACCAATGATGAGTGACAAGGTATCCCTACACTCAACCATATGAATATGAGCGTTTCACGCACGATCCGGTCCAACTCCAAGTACTAAGTGCTTATACGCCTTAATGGAACACTCAGGGTTAATCAATTGTTGTCTTCCCAAACTTACTTGTATTGTCATGGTTGTATGGTTAAGTAAGCTTGAGGTATACAATTTTTATAGTGTTTGTCATTTTTATGTCTTCTACTAATAAAGGAGAGGGAGAGAGAACTAAGTGGCTAACTTACATTAACTATTCATTAACTAGTTTCTAAATGTTCCTAACACCAGTATCCATTCTCACCTGCCATACACATCCTGAACTGGTGCAATGCTGCTGGGATTACCAAGTGCTACACGCATGCTCGAAACGATCGTACTAAGTGTATTTAACTAAGGGGGTTGAAGGTTGAGAGAGAGATTAATTAGCTACGAAAGCATTAAAAAATAACTAATTACTAATTAGATTAATCTGTATGCTACAAGGTTTATTATAAGGCTCGTCTTTATTGTCATACACAAAATTGTGCTCAGGTACAAATTGCTCAAATAAAGATCCGTTCACTCTATGACTTCTACTGTGGGCACACAAAAATAATTCTAACTCTAGAATAACTAAATTTCAAGAATCTAGCTAAAGTTCTAAGTCTAACTACCTTGGAACCAAGGGTGTTGCCTCTTATTTATAGAAGATGAGGCAGGACGTGATATTGCGTATGCGATATCGCGTGGCAGATGTGATATCGCATATGCGATATTGCAGCTCATCAAGTACTAGAATTAACAATTCTCTTTGGGCATATTGTTTAACCTGGAAGCTTACTATAGGCTACTCTCTCTATGAGTAAGTGTATGAAAAGTTACTAAAACTTCCAATCCAAGCTGAACTCTATCCAATCACAATTGCCTATGAGCTTGACCTAGAAATTAATCTAGCCCAAAAGGAATGTCTTATGATACTTAATACATTAGATGAAAATTGACAGATATTCCTAATGATGAACAAAGTGTACAAGGCACACTGTAATGAATTTCATGATGCATGGATAAGAAAAGTTACATTCCAACCTAATGATAAGGTTCTTTACTAGAATCCCGTGCATGTGTCACAATGCACTAAGTTCCAAACGTTATGGAAAGAACCTTACATCATCCATTTAACTTTTCCTTTTGGGGCCATGATAATTTACCACTTGTCTAGCCCTCAAAAACATATGTTAGTCAACATACATTAACTTAAGCCATTCCCAGAATCCCAAGTAACCATCAACACTAACACCTCTATGTAGGAATAGGTACATTCTATTTTTCAGATCTCCTCCTTTTAACTTATTCGTGGGGGATATGGCCATCCATCCTTACATCTTGATGGGGCTAATCAATTTTTCACCTTTTTCTTGCAATGTTCTTTATATATTTTTCATTTTCTTAATATTTTATTGATTTTTTAAAATATTTTCTTTTCTTTTCTTTTTCTCTTTATTAATTTCATTTATTCTTATTGGAAATGTTTGATTTTTTTCATTGCTACTACAAATTTTGGAACTTTATTCAAGGTAGCTATCAATATTATGATTGATTAACCAAAAGGTAAAATTTTGTTCTTAGATTATGTTTTCTATTAACAATCTATTAATTTTTTAGTGGTATCAAGTAGTGAGTTCATGACATCCATCCGTTTCACTAGTTCCATTGAAAATAAGTATCATAGGACCATGAAGGTTCTTTTACATTACGACTAAAAGTAACCAATGATCTTGCAAACTAGGAAATGACCAAGTGGAAATGGAAAAGAGTGTAACATCAAGGGGATTTGATGTGTTTTTCACTTAACTTTCTTATTGAGTTCTATGATGCTCCACTAGTATATCATCATTCCTATTATCGACCATAAAAGAAAGCATGTCTTTGCATGGTTTGGTTCTTGTGAAAAAGAAAGAAAGAATAGGAATTCAAAGTACATCCCTTAGACTTAATAATGGATTACAAGTAGTTGTACTTTCTTCTTAGACATGTTACCCCTGATTGAAAGCACTCCTCTAACTAAGACCCTAAATACTTTCTTCTTCTCTTGGAGTGATGGTTGTACTTTGGGATTTTCATGAACCTTTGATTGGTGGTGAGGAGGAACATATCAATGTGAGATCATTGTAAATGGAATGGGCTTAGTCTAGACTTGGAACAGACTAGTATTAGATCATCTTAATCATAATTTTCACTGAGAATCTCATGTGACCAAGATGTAGATTATCTATCCACTGTTTTCTCTCTCTACAATTTACTCACTTTATTTGCTACCATCTCATTGCCTCATACCATGGAAAATTGTTTAGTTTTATTTTCTAGATAGCATAACCCTAGGAAAATTCATTCCATGGATATGGAATTTAACTTAAAACAACCATTCATCATCTTTGGTGCCTACGGACTCCTTGCAATGAAGGTATGCAAAGGCATAATAGGCATACACTTGCTTTGGGGAGGATCCACTTATATTCCTTTGGTCTACCTTAAGTTAAACTCCTTAATCATGGGATTGCTTGCATGATCAATCATCTTGATAGCATTATAGCATCTAGTTTTGCTTTATTTGACATCAGAACATCCTAAAAGAACTCATCGAGTCTACTTTAATTGCTTCAAATTGGTCTAACATATCCTCTTTCATGTTGTTTCCATCATTCTACATGTTTTTGGCTTCCATTTGGCTTTTGTTTCATCCAAAAAATCACTCAGAATTCCTTTGTTTCTAAGTGAAAAAAAATAGCTAAGAATAGTTTTGTTGGCTTAGTAAGATAAGTTAATGCAGCCCATCAATGCATCCCCATCAACGGAAGACAAAAAGCCTACAAATACATGCAACACTTAGCTCATTTACACCAATTTCCCAATCTGCTAGAGGTTGTTTGCCATTTTTTAGAGCCAAAGAACCATTCGAGCATCATAACTTCTAAACTGCTTACCCGATTTTGCTCATTTTTTGATCCTCAAGCTACCAAAGGTATGCTTTATGTTGTGGGGCCCAAAAACCTTAGGTTTTTGATAGAAAATTTTTCTAGCTCTCCATGGTTAAGACCAAGAAACAAACTCTATTAGTTGGAAACATATAATAATAAAATAATACCACTAGCCTATGATCTTAAAATAAGAACTTAATGATAAACTCTTAATGCCTAAGAAATTAACATAGCCTAATCTAATGAAGGAAGGTATTCAAAGGAAAAAAGGTTATGAACTAAAGAACTAATCATGGGTAATGTTTGTGATTGCATATGATGCCCAGAAAAGGATTGCAAGAGGGAGGACTATCATAGCCCAAGGAGAAGTAACCTCAAGGAGGAAGGGACCAACAACAACAACAATAACAATAATCCTAATAGCAAGTAGCAGAGGCGATGCATGCTACTGGGTCTCTTTAGGAGGAGCTTAAAGTGGAATCTTTTAAATAGATTCCTACTGCAAAACTTACCAATCTAGGTAGGGTGAGGCTTTAAGACTAAGACCTAACTTAGAGGCCATACTCATGGAAGCTTTCCTAGAGTGGATTTGAATCAAGGGGGTCTAAAGTTCTATCTTGTAATAGTTAAACTTTGGATCCTTCTTGGAGTTTGCACATGAGGAGTTTAGAGTGTAGTTGTAGGGGTCTTCTGTATGGTCCATTCTCTCTAATTGTGGACAATAATACATAGGGGAAACTACATGTTTTGGAACAACTAAGAAGGAGATGCATTAGTGAAGAACAAAGATATCACTATCTCTTATTCAGTTGAAGCCATTGCCAAAGCCCTCAATTTTCTCAACACTAAGGTAAAGCTTGTAGAAATTTTCATGTAGGTGGACCTAGAAGTGAAAAAAATGGATCCAATGATGCTATGGAGTGGACCATAAGGAGTACAGTGCCTTGATGAAGATAAAGAGAGCCTACTTTAAGATTGTTATGTATTACTTAAACCCAATGACAAAGCCAAGTAAGGTAATAGCTTTCTCCACCAAGGCATTTACATCTCTAACTGAAAATTTCCTTGTCAATCTACTCTAACTAATCTTCCATGAAATTGAGAAACATTTTAAGAAAAATGAGAAGGGTAGGAAGATACTTCCTTTTTCGTGAAAATTGTGTAAAAGTGAAGGAATATTACACTACTTCAACGATGTGATCCACTACATTCCTACCACATCATAGTAGGAGATGATGAAAGATAAAGCCACTGCAAAGCTTTAGGAAGAAGAGGAGCCACTACCACCACCATCTACAACCCCAAAATTACATCAGAAATGCTTTCAAGTATAGAGTAACTCAAAAGACCTCAGGAGTAATAGTTGTAGCAACAATAAGCATCTACAAGTGGTGGGAAGTTATCCATCTACCATCTAGTCATGAGCCACTTGAATGAGGTCATAAGGACCATTAGCTAGCTAAATAGTGAGACAAGATCACTATTTTCTATGGAATGAAACCAAGCATCCATGAGACCTAATCTAAATTCCAAGAAGATCACTGTATTCATTCTTGGATAAGCATTTCCCAAAATTTTAGGAAATACAATAGCCTTCTCTATCATGTTATAGAAAGGAGAAGGGGAAACAGTCTTGGTAATGCTACACAAGGATCAAGAGGTAGTAGTAAAGGTGGTGGCTAATAGAGTTGTAGAAGCCCTCAATGCTCTTGCTACATCTATACTAAATATAACTATCATGGTAGATATCCATGCATTAGTAGGAGCAGGGAGTGACTAGATGAATGTTTTTCAACATGAAGAGATATTGGAGACATTGGGAGGAATTGGGCAACCACTTCTGAAGATCTTTGATCTTCCAAATTATATCACAAAAAACTAGTTGCAATTATTAGAGACAAGGGGCAAGTTGTTGGTCGCTAATGCAGAACTCCACTACAACTAATCGATGGTTAGTCATTGAAGTTGTAGAAGTATGAGCATTTCTCTTAGATCCTACCATTCTCTAACCTAAGCTAACATAGGATAAAGTTTTCCAATAACTTAAACAAAAATAATAAGAGGCTGAGAATGCAAAAGAGATGACAATCTTTAACATGTCTATGCTAGAGGCCATGGCCACTAACACTAACAAGGACTTGTCATAAGTTTGTAAGGAGAACTTGGTGCTCACTAGAGATAATCATTTCCTATGAAATGCTGAGTCATAAAAGGATCAAATGGGAAAATACATCTACCAATAGTAGGATCATCTTGCTAAAGTAAACTTAGATTTGAGGAGGTTGACAGCTAAAAATAAGAATCCCTTGATGAAGGAGGTTTGTGCCCTTGGCCAGAGGATTGTAATTGAGATAGTTTCCTAGTAAAATGAGGCTCTAAAATTTAAGAAAGTGAAGAATCACTACAAGGATTAGTTGGACTACTTATGGAGGTTAATGAAAAGGAGATAAAATTGGCCAAGGTAAAGTTGAATGAGGCTATTTGGTAACTCTAGTAAAGAGGTGATGTGTGGTAGCCAATCTTTGATGAACTGAATACATACAATCAGGTACAAATTTACCTTAAAAAGTTGTAGATTGAGGACATGACTAAGTACATGAAGCTTGCCAATGTCTGCTATGCAAAGTTAGCAATGCTAATAGTAGAGAGGCTAAGAAGGAACTAGAGAAGGAGGTTGCTAACTCCTACCTCCTTTATGAGGTGGAGTTCAAGCTTCACAAAGATACAAATAAAAAGTTGAAGATAGCCAACTCAGAGCTTGAAGTTCTTAGAAGCAGGCTCACTGATCAATGAACTATTACTAAGAACTTGACGAGGAGGATGAATGACTATTAAGAGCTACAAAACCTTGTTAAAACATTTGATATTAAATCTAAAACATTTGTAGCCTATTTTGTCAATGTGAAGGAGATGTTTCCTTCATTGCATGCCTATGGGACATTCTTATATTGGCAGATCTAGGTGAAGTAGCCTCAACCATATACAATCCATGGAGCAAAGGAGAGAAAATAAAGACATTCCTAGATGTCTTTAAACTTCCAAAAACAATAGAAATAATGAAAAGATAGCTTAAACCTCTAACAACACTGAGACATGATGAAAGACCATTAGATCCATACAAGCCTTCACCCCTAGGCACTGTGTGAGACTTCATCATGCCTCCATCCATTCAATAGGCAGCTGCTATATTTTGTTGAAGTATCCAATTTTTGTGTTGCAAATTGCATCCATTTTTGTAATCCATACAATAAGGAACTTAGAGCTAGTTAGAGTTAGTTAGTTAATTATTCTATCAATAAAGTTTTATACTTTCCTAAATTTTATAAGAAACTTTATCCCAATTTTATTCACTTTATGACAAGTTTTCAATTAGTCATGGGGGTATGATGAAGCATTAATAAAATGGCTGCATTGATGCAACCCCATTGACATATTATCATTGATGTATTATAGGATGCGTTGATGCAAGAATTGCCAATATAAATGCACATACCCCTCACATTTATGACATCAATCGATCGTAGCCTAGCCAAACTCTTATAGTTTCTTTTTGTAGAAGTTAGAATATTTTTCCTCTAAAGTGTCCACAGTATGGATTCAAGTGATTATATGAAATTTTCTTTGAGTGCATCTATACATTGACACATTTGCATGAATGACAATAAAATTGAGGTTTCTCTTATCCATTGCAGCACTTGGACTAGCATAAATTTAGTTTACATGAAATTTACTTTCCTATTAGTAAGTAATTCATATTATTGTTCATAAGAAACATGAGTGTAATTACTTGGAGCATAATATATTAACGCTTGGTAATCCTAGTAGTGGATACTTGGTATGCCCAATAGTATATACTTTGTAACCCAATGGCATCAATATACATTTAGGATGTGCATAGAAAGTGGGAACAAATACTCTACATTAGGCTAGTTAATTAATGAAGTAGTTAATTTAAACATTAAATCTTTGTTCACTTAATCATAAACCACACTTAAACAAGCAAGAGAACATAATAAAAAGAATAAAATTAAACATCTTATGCATGAACCACACTTAACCATACGCATCAATTAACATAAGTTCGAATTAAGAAGACAATGAGTCACAACTATGTAATTCATCATCTAAGAATATCAACCACTTAGGTAAATAAGTTCATGGAATTTGAATAGATTGCATATATGTGCTAGTGATTCATATGGTTGGACATAGGGAATACTTGTTGCTCATCAATCCCTAAAGGAAGATCAGAACAAGAATTTACTACAATCCCTAGTAAATAAGATTGTTGTGTTTGATTCACAAAAACTTACAATGAACTACTAAACATAGGCATTAAAAATGAGAGTGATCCTATGAGCAAGTTGACTTTGGCATGTTGTGTCAAATACTATTTTCAAATTAGACAATGACTTGAAAAGGTAGAAAATTGGTAGAATATTGAGTATACTTTTTACAAGTATATCAGAAGATGTTTCTCATTTGGTTTATGGTATGGAGATAGTGAGCAACATATCGCAATGTTTAGTCCTTTGGATAAAGAAAAGACAATTCATCTATTTATCAAGTTATGAAAGGTAAAGATACAATCAGATCAAAAGTTGACTCACTTTGTAAAAGAAATGAGATAAGTAATTCTAGAATTAGATTGTGAAGGAGAAGATGTTTTAGATGAAGAATTATGAAGTTGCCTTTTTCAAGCTTTTCCAAAATTACAAGATTAATAAGATGTTGTAGGAGAAAGTCTAGATTTTTCTATTCTTTTTGTAAGATTACAATTACAAGAGACCAAAATAGAATTGGATGAAAAGCCAAAAAGCATAAAATAGGTTATGTATATACCAAGGAACATTCAAGGAAAAAATTGAAGACTAAACAAGTAATCTTATAATCAAAGAAATCAAAGATTTCAAAATCAAAAGAAAAGGAATGATCCTAGATCATACTTTATCTATGGAAAATTTGGAAATGAATTTAAGAATTGGAGATTCAATTTACATAATCCAATCCTCAAACCTTAGCTATACAAAGAAAGATCATTAAGAGGAAGATCACTCAACAAGGTCAAAGGAATAGAAATAACTGCTATAATAATTATAATGGTAATCAAAAGAATGAGGCTAACTTTATGAAAGATTACATGCTCTCAATTATCAAGGATATTAAAAATCAAGATATAGTAAGCAAGATGGGGAATCACACTTAGCACATTGATTTTGAATGTTCTTTGCATATATTTGGTAATTCTAACTTATTTAATATGTTATGAAAGATAGATTCTTGTGAGGCTAACACACCTATAGGAGTTGTGTGTAAATATAATGAAGTCAGAGATACCAATATGAAGGTTGCATACCAACTAATGCAAATTAAAAATGTGTATTGCACCCTTGCGCAAAAAGGTCATAATTTACTATTAGTCATAGAGGTTGTAAAAGCTAGCTATAAGATAATCTTTAAATAAGATCAAGACATAAAAGTGAATTGTACAACATTGAAATAAAAATCCTAAGGAAAATTAGTCGAGACTGAAGAAATAAGTGGAGCATTTAAATTACATATTGTATGAGAAGTGATTTGTTTTGCGGGTTATTGACTTCAAGAAGAAAAATTATGGCATGCAAGGTTAGATCATATGAAAAAATGTTATATGCAAAATATGTTATGATCCTTACATGGAATGACATAGTTAAACCTAAGTTGAAAGATGTTTTGTAAATTATGTGCCCTTGGAAAACAAACTAGGAAAAAATTTCTTTTAGAAAGAAGAACTACTGCTAGATAAAAATTGAAGGTCATACACTTTGATGTAGACTCTTATGAGAACATGTCACCTATACAAGAAACCAAATACTTTATAATCTATATTGATGACTTTTCAAGGAAGGCTTGGATCTACTTAAGTGAATCCAAGATAGAAGTATTCAACACATTCAAAGAGTTAAAGGCCTTCATGGAAAAGCAAACAAGATTGCCTATTATAAAGTTATGTATGTATAATAGCATTGAATACATGAGTAGAAAATTTCAAAATTTTCTCATGAAGGAAGGAATCATTCGTTAGAAGACAATGATGTAGTAGAAAGGAAAAATAGAATAATTAGTGAGATAGTGCATTGTATGTTGGCTTAGTCAAAACTTGATAATGGCTTTTAGGTTGAAGTAGTATGAACCACTATTCACATAATAAATAGAAGTATAATCTTATGACTATGATTTGAATGTCCTATTAGAATATGGAATAGCAAAAGATTAAATTTAACTCTTTTATGAATTTTTGAAAGTCAATTCTATTATCATGTATAAACAAAAGTGAAGGGAGATCAAAAGGCTAGAAAAGGATAGTTTGTAGGGTATGGAATGCATAGAAAGGGATGTTGTATATGAGAGCTAGAGTTAAAAAAGTTAATTGTATAATAGATGTTACATTTAATGAAGAATAATTATTGCAATATGAAAATAAAACAAATTATACCCATCAAAAGACTAATGATGATGATGTTGAAAGAGATAATAACTCTATTAATATTGACTGCAAACCTTGTATCCTAGTAAGTCAAAAGAAGAGCAGAAACATGAGATAGATTACCAAACTAAAGAATCCTTGGTTAAAAGGGCTAAACATACTACATGAAATGCTAATGAAAATGATACAATATCAAGTAGTACTACGAATAACATAAGAAGAATAAGAGGATGACATTGGACAATTAAAAGTGTAGGAGAGTGAAAATATTGACATTAATAAACCTCATTTGACAAGAAGTTTGCATTAAGAAATGCATCAAAATGATATCATTGCTAATATTACCATAGTAGAAAAATAGATTCCAAAAATTGTAAGTCAAGAATTTATGATGGATCATTGGAGATAAGCAATGGAAGAGAAAATTTCAAGTATGAAGAAGCATAAGGTGTGAGAACTAGTTCCATGTCCAAGAGATAGATAACCTATTAACAATTGCTAGGTATTTACAACCAAGCAAAAGAAGATGGTACATTGGATAAATACAAAGCACAATTAGTTGCAAAATGATTTTTATAGATTAAAGGAGTTGATTACAAAGAAACCTTTGAATCTTTTGCAAGGATGACAACCTTTTGTATCATTATATCTTTTTCTACCAAGTTTAAATGGAAAATACATCAGACTAATGTTAAGTCAAAATTTCATATGTGACCTTCAAAAAAATATATATATGAAGCAACCTAAAGGCTTTATTGAAGATGATAGAGTGGTCTATAAATTATGAAAGGAAATTTATAGACTTAAGTAGATATTGAGAGTAGTATCAAAAAATTTATGAATTCTTAATTAATTACAAGCTTATGAAGTCTAAGAAGGATAACAACTTATATGTTCTCATCATAAATGAAAAGGTACAAATGCTTTTAACATGTCATGTGGATGATATACTTATAGCAACAATAGAATCTTAAATCATAAATAAGCTTAAGTATCACTTTTCTTTATGATTTGATATCTCAAATTTAGGGTTGTCTCATTACTATATGGGAATGAAGATACGTTAAAATAATGGAGAAATTACAATCTTTCAAAAAAAAAGTACCTAATTGAACTATTAGAAAAGTATAATATGTTGTAATGTCATGAAACTGCTATCCTTTTGACATCTAGATTTAAAATAAGTATTGAACCTAAATTAATTAATCCTACTTATTATTGTTAGATTATTAGATGATTAATGTACTTAATCAATATGAGGCTTGAGATTTAGTTTGCTATAAATTAGTTGGTCATAGCAATGTAGAAGTGTAATTATAATAATATGAAAGTAGCTTTTTTGATATTACAATATATCAAATCTACATTATCTTATGGGATTGTATTCAAGAGAGTCTTAACTAAGATCCTTGAGTTATATACTAAGATTGTTGGAACCCATAATAATTTGACTATAAGTACACACAACATATATAGCTAACCTGATACATTAGTATAATTATATAAAGAAATATAATGATGCCTCAATAGTAATTGGAATTAACAGATTCTTACCTAATAAGACATGACTAACCAATTGAGTCACCTATCGCTGGCTTGAGGTATATACTGATGTTGCTGGGGTGGTTATAATAAAGATCATAGTTTTAAAAATGGTTTGATAATTCAACTATATTATAATTCCATTAGTTTACATAGTAGCAATTAGCAGGTGGTTTATCTATTATTGATAGAAGCCAAATATCATTCCTTATAATAAACCTTAAAATCTGTTATGTGGATTGATCAATTACTTATAGAAATTGGAATCTCCATACCAAAATCTATTCCAATTCATTGTGATAACCAAATTGTCATTAAGATTGTTCAAAATTTAGTTTATCATGACAAAAGCAAGCACATTAAGATAAGTGTACACTTTGTTTGATAGAAATGTATGGAGAAGTATGTGGACATCCATTATATATCTCCTAAATCTTAGAAAGTAGATAACTTTACAAAGGCCTTCGCTAGACAAAGCTTTCACATTTTTTGAGATTACATAGCATTGCAATCACTTCCTTGTAATGATAAGTAAGGAAGAAAAATGTTGAGGCATTTGAAGATTTAATCATAAAGAGGTATGATACTATGTTGGGAGTTGTTAACGCATCCCTATAACATTGTACTTATATTTCTTTATCACTTCATGTTTCTTGTTGTAAAAAACATTATAAGATAAAGTATGAATTAAGGAGGAGTATTAGAGTATAATTCATACTTTATGTATAAAACTTAAGTTGTATCATGATTGGGGTATTAATTCATAAGTGTTTCAACTCCATTATCAATTTATTACATCCTTTTGAATTCGTAAAGGAGTTGAGAGTCATGTCAAATTAAGACAAATGAGTCATGACTCTTTGGGTTAAGTTAAAAGTTGAGTTAAGTTTTAGTTATAAAGTGTGTATTAAATAAGAATATTATAACTTACTAATTATAATTTGAAACAACTAGCATGATCAAAAGGTCATAAGAAGATTATTAAATTTGAATATGTGATTTTTCTATATCAAGCCTTATTGAGTGTTATGAATTTTAAATAATCTTTGCAAGTTATTTTCAAACATAATTTTTTTGTTTGTCTTCTTATGATTCTTTTGTAATTAATCCTAACAAATATGAATTAGTAATTAATTTATCAATTCAAAATTTTTTGAATTTAGGTTGTGATACACATACATACTAGAATTAGAAGATTAGTATGATGATGATGATTCTCATGAGTTGGGAATACACATTGAAGTAGTGTAAGAGAAGTTTCTATTAATAGAATAACATTAATATACTCACATAAAAGACAAGTTCTATTTTCATTTTAAGGGGTAGAGTTAGTTTCTAAATCATATCTCATAAATATTTTTAAAATTTAAATGATTAGTTATAAGTCATAATAAAAAGGAAAAATTTGTTATATATTAAGCTTCAAGGTCTGGACATAATTAGCCTAACAATGAGGTATTAGCCTAGTGGTAAGACTCTTTCTTTGAAAACTTAAAGTCATAAATTTAATTTTGGTGGGCAATGTTGAGTTATACAGTTCAAATTGGATTATATATCTTAGGGTGTACCTATAAAAGAAAACTATTTCATAGTTCCAACACTCCATGATTAGGCTTGAAGCATCCTTAGCATTATTAGTATAGGGGCAATCATACTTAGAATCAAAGGGATGATCATGACTTTACAATAATTATGGTCACAGATCTTTTATAGGAGTAGTTGTAATATTTTTGTATAATTCTTTAGTTCATTTTCTTATTAAGTAAGAGGTTACTAGTTCAAATTATACTTAAGGCATTATTATAATTTTTTATAACTCTTTTAATATATTATGTTGATAATATGTCTTTGGATGTACTTATAGTCAAATTATTTCACATTTCCTTAATAAGCTTCTTCAACCTATCTTGGAAAAGCAATGCTAAAATCAAAGATTTGCATTGGTTTTTATGTTATTTTTACCTTTTTTTAAGAACAATTTCAAAATCCAAGATCAATGTCACATTTTACCTTATTTTTCATCTCTATTAATGTTTTAGTTCCAACTCTTGAATCAACATCATAATTAATAGTCATCATTAGTTTTAGTGTAAGTTTCATCATCAAAACTCATGGCTTATACAAGTTTTTACATCAATTTTTCCTTTAACCTCCTAATCAATGCCCAAATCATATTAACTGTGTTTAAGGGTTGGTTGTTACAGAAGTTGAAGGGTCAACTGTTATAGAAGTTGAATTATCGACTGTTATAGAAGTTGAAGGGTTGACCGTTATAGAAGTTGAAGGGTTGACCATTATAGAAGTTAAAGGGTCAACTATTATAGAAGTTGCTATTTTCTATTGATGTATTTGACTATTTAAAGTCCGTTATCAGTTGAATAAAAATGTAAAATTTAGTTGCCTCTGTTTGCCCCTATTTTGTTTTGTTTTGTTATTTTTTTTATTATCTGAGGCATAGGCAAGTAGTGCATAGACTCAAAGGCTGACAGTGGTATTGGAGCTTAGTTTAGGAGGTTAGAGAGAAAGCCTAGTTCAGGAGGCCAAAGAGAAAAGCACAGTAGTGCACTCGGTGTAGGAGGCTTGAGAGAAGAGCACAGTAGTGCATAAGTGGGCTCTAAAAATTTTGTACAGCATGGCATCCCATGTTTTGGTGGTCAATATGACCATTGGAGCATGTTGATGGAAAATTTCTTGAAGTCTAAGGAGTGCTAGTAAGTTGTTGAAGATGGTATAGTAGCACCCATAGCTGAGGCTACACTCACAATTAACAAAGAAAAGAGCTAGAGGGACTAAGGCTGACAGATTTGAAGGGAAAGAATTATTTATTTTAAGAAATTGATCATTCTATCTTGGAGATTATTCTTAGCAAAAAAACTTCTAAGGATATTTGGGATTCTATGAAGAAGAAATATCAAGGGTCTTTGAGAGTAAAGAGTGCACAACTTCAAGCCTTGAGAAGGGATTTTGAGACTCTGCAATGAAAGATGAGGAGTCTATTACCAAATATTATGCAAGGACAATGGGGATATCCAATAACATGTGATTTCATGATGAGAAGATGAAGGATGTGATTATTGTTGAGAAGATATTAGATTCCCTATCCCCCAAGTTTGATTATGTTGATTGTTCAATTGAAGAATCTAAAGAAGTTGATGCACTTTTCCTTGATGAACTTAAGAGTTCTTTGTTAGTCCATGAACAAAAGATGAATCGAAATTCAACTTTTGAAGAGCCAGCTTTGAAGGCTTCTACTTTTACTTATTCCTCAAGAGGTAGAGGTAGAGGTAGAGAGAGAGGAGATCGAGGCAATAGAGATGACAACAAACATTTCAAAGGGGACGGTGATAAATTTCAAGGTAAAGGTAGAGGACAAGTTGAAAAATCTAAGGTGGAATGCTTTAGATGTCATAAATATGGATACTATTGTTCTAAATGCTACACTAAACTACCAAATGACAAAGGAGAGAAATCAAATTTTATAAAATAGGAGTCTAAGACTTTGTTGATGGCAGTTCAGGCCAACCGAGAGTCTCAATTAGATGTATGGTATGTGAATACTGGCTGCAACAACCATATGTGTGGATGTAAGTCTTCTTTTTCCTACTTAGATGAAATTTTTCATTATATAGTAAGTTTTGGTGATTGTTCTATTGTAAATGTAATGGGAAAGGGGGATATTAACATTAGAACCAAGAATGGTTTTGTAGAAACAATTTCCAATGTTTTTTATGTTCTTGATTTGAAAAGCAATTTGTTAAGTGCTGGTTCATTACAAGAGAAGGGTTATGTAATCACCATTCAGAAGGATGCTTGTGAAATTTATGATCCTTCAAGAGGAGCTATTGCATTTGAGCTCCAATAGATTATTTTCATTGAGGATTGAAAGTGCTCAATCTTGCCTGAAGGCTGAAGTAAAAGACCCAACATGGCTTTGGCATTTTTGCTATGGCCACTTGAATTTTGGAGGATTAAAGACTCTACAACAGAAAAATATGGTGATTAGTCTTCCTCAAATTACAATTCCTTCCAGAGTCGATGAAGAATGTGTTGTTGGTAAACAACATCGTTCTCAGTTCTTTCAAGGAAAATTAGGGAGAGCAAAGAATGCCATTAAGCTGGTTCACTCCAACATTTTTGGGCTGATAAAACCATATTCAAATGGAGGTAAGAGGTACTTGATCACCTTCATTGATGATTGTACTTGAAAAAGTTGGGTTTATTTTTTATAGGAGAAGTCTGAAGCTTTTAATGTATTTAAAAACTTCAAGATGCATGTTGAGAATGAGTCTGGAAACATCATTAAGACTCTCCATACAGATCATGGAGAAGAATATTATTCAAAAGAGTTTGATGTTTTTTGTAAGAATCATGACATTCAAAGAGAGCTCATAGCCCCCTATACACCAGAATAGAATAGTGCATCAGAGAGGAAAAATAAAACCATCCTCAATATGGTGAGAAGCCTCTTGGCAAGAGGAAGTATTCTAAAGAGTTTCTGGCCAAAGGTTGTGAATTGGGGCATCCATGTTTTGAACAGAATCCCAACTTTGCTATTGAAAAAATACCACTAGAAGAGGATCACTTTAGAATCTTTGGTTGCATTATGTACACACATATCCCTAATGAGAAGAGGAAGAATTTGGAGGATAAGAGTGAAAAATGTGTCTTTCTTGGCGTAAGTGAAGCATCCAAAGCATATAAATTGTATAATCCTTTGACAAAGAAGATTGTGACTAGTAAAGATGTCATCTTTGATGAAGAGAGCACTTGGAATTGGAATGGGAAGCAATCTACATCAATTATTATCAATAGTGAAACTACACACTCTATAGCACCCGAAACTACAAAACCTAGAACTATAAACTTTGAAGCCCTAGGAATTGTGGAGGCTAAAATCCCAAAAGCCACATAGGCTAAAGCACCAAGAACTATGGAGGCTAAGACTTCATCAACAACAACAGTAGTTGAGTCTTGCTGTATTCGAAAAAGACCCTTATGGATGACAAATTATGAGGTAACTGGGATTGACCAATTTGATGACCCAATCACCCACTTTTCTTTATTTGCAAATTGTGATCCCACAACTTTTGAAAGTGTGATTACAGAATCAAAATGGAGAAAGGCAATGGAGGATGAAATTGAAGCCATTAAGAGAAATGGTACTTGGAAGCTAGTTGATCTTCCAAAAAGGCACAAAACCATTGGTGTGAATTGGGTCTTCAAAATAAAACTAAAGGAGAATGGTGAAGTTGAGAAGTATAAGGTGCAATTTGTGGCCAATGGATACAGGAAAGAATATGGGATTGACCATAACGAAGTCTTTGCTCTTGTTGCAAGGCATGATACAATTAGATTGGTGATTGCATTGGTAGCACAAAATTCATGGCCTATCTACCAAATGGATGTCAAGTCTACATTCTTGCATGGAGACTTGGAGGAATAGGTATTTATTGATCAATCCCTTGGTTTTGTGAAGCTTGGTAGTGAGCACAAGGTCTATAAATTAAAAAAGGCTTTGTATGAACTAAAACAAGCTCCAAGAGCTTGGTATAGTTGCATAAATACCTATTTTTCTAAGGAGGGATTTCAAAAATGTCCATATGAGCATACACTTTTTACGAAGATTGATGGAGGAAAAGTGCTCATTGTATGTTTATATGTTGATGATCTTATTTTCAATGGGAGTGATAGTGATTTGTTTGAAAAATTTAAGAAGTCAATGATGGATGAGTTTAAAATGACTGATCTTGGAAAAATGCATTACTATCTTGGCATGGAAGTAGTGTAATCCCTCATTGGAATCTTTATTTCTCAAAGGAAGTATGTCAAATAAATTTTGGAGAGGTTTAAGATGAAGGATTGCAATATTGTAAGCACTCTAATTGAGATTGGCTTGAGGCTAAACAAATATCCTAAAGGAAGCAAGGTGGAGGCTACACTTTACAAGAAAATTGTTGGGGGTCTAATGCATTTGACTACAACCAGACCCAATATAATGCATTCTTTGAGTCTTATCAGTAGATACATGGAGTCTCCAAAGAAGATGCATTTGTTGATTGCTAAAAGAATATTTTGTTACTTGCAAGGGACTAAAGACTTTGGGCTATGTTACAAGGAAGGTGAGAAATTTGATTTTGTGGGATTTACTAATAGTGATTATGCAAGAGATCAAGATGATAGGAAGAGCACTTTGACATATGTTTTTATGATGGGCACAAGGGTTGTTTCATGGTCATCCAAGAAACAATAAATTATCACATTGTCAACTAATGAATCGTGGTTAACTAGGCCCCGTTTACTAGGCCCAGTATACTAGGCCTTGTCTACTGGGCCCTGTATACTAACCACACCCCGTATACTAGGCCCTGTATACTAACCACACCCCATATACTAGGCCCCATATACGAGGCCCCGTATACGTGGCCTCGTTGACGCATCCATCCATGCATTTATGCGACCTTGTTAACGCAGCGTCTGTTTCTAGCTATAAATAAGTGTGCACCCATTGCACTTAGGCATCTTGTTGGGAGTTGTAGTGAAGCTCTTGCAGTTTGTTTTTGTAGGAGTTAGACTATTCTCCCAGTGCATGCCTGCAGTGTGATGACTGTAATTGTATGACATCTTTATTCAAGTGTGACGTACTTGGACACGCACATGACGGGAAATAAAGATTGAAATTACTTCATCATTGCAGCATTCACTTAGTTTTAATTGTTTAACTATTATTGTTAATTGTTATTGTTATTTATTGTCTTCTTAGTTAATATTTCTTTACCATCATTTACTATTCCTGTTGTTAAATGCGGAATGAGTACAACTTAATCACGAACATTGAAGTGTAACTACTTGGTAACCTAATATCATATTTAGGAGTGCTTAAGTAGTGTGTGCTTTGTAATCCCAGAAGTAGTACATGAGGTCTGAGATGTGTACGAATGATTAAGGATGGATGCTCATCGCACTTAGGCTAGCTAGACTTCGTCTCCCATTGCTTACTAGTTTAATCAAGATTATTTTATTATTTTCCATTGTTCTTAAGAGTAGCCTAGTGTTAGAAATGATATCATACACCTCATTCTGGACTAAAACATACGTGAAAAAGCAAATACTAGTCCAGGTGGGAAGACAGCGAATTTCTATCAATGTGTAACTATCTAGATACCACAACTAGCCTGTCTGCGGAGTTTGACCGGATCGTGCGTACACGCTAGTATTTGTATGGTTGAATGTAGGGGTACCTCGCCACTCATCATTGGCACCGTTTCCAGGGACAGTGCTAGTTATCTAGATTAGTTATATCATAAAAAATTGTTGTAACAAAGCATTAATGATATATCTCTTAAAAAAAAGAAAAAAAATTAATTTCAAGTAAGTCACACACAATTCATAACAATGTCTCTCTCACAAGACTATGATCCTACAAACACTAATGAGGAAATTCATTGGAGAACCAACAAAATTTATGATGAAGATGAAGTTTGGAATACTCAATCTTATGCAGGAGTTTCATATGTTCAAGGACACCCCAACGATACTCAAGAACTTTTGTCATCCAACACAAGCACCTCTAGTGAGGATGGGACATCCCATAGAACGAGGGGGCCCAAAAGGCCTAGGACCTTCTCAATAACTAACAAGAACTTACTTGGGGACGATTAGAAGACTTACAAAAGTCATAATGAGTTTTATAGTTCCTTCTCTTCCTCTACTCCTTCAACGTCAAATTGTGACATGGATGACTATCTTTTAAGGGATCGATGTAGAACTAAAAATCAAGCTCATAAAGAAAATCAAGAACACCAACATGAGCAGGGACAACATCATCCCAACTCACAAGCTCACAACCTACTTAGTGACAATGAACCCTTGCTGGCCACTAAGAGCCTAACACCTATACAAGAGGCTGTTCGAATATCCTACAAGCATCATAAAGAAAGCCGTCTACCCAGGCTTGATTTAAAAAAATGTTCCAAGTTTTTAGGAGGCTATGATTTAGATCCACAACAACTTTTACAAGCCTTCTATGATGCATGTACATGGAACAATATTGATAATGGGTGGCAAAAACTTAAGCTCTTTCCTATGACACTCGTTGGCCAAGCAAAAGTATGGTATAGGTCTTTAAAATCGAAATCAATTCGACGTTGGCCGACAATGGTAGAACTCTTCAATGAAAGATATCAAACCTATGCAAGAGCGTCAGCCTTGAGGAGACAAATCCAAGAATGAAAATAGGGGCAACATGAACCCTTGGACATGGCCTTAGAAAGATACTATTCATTGTTAAACAATTGCCTAGGCCATGGATTCTTTGAGGAAAGGCTAACGTACCACATCATGGATGGGCTCTGTAATGAAACAAGGGAGACCCTAGGGATGTACACCCAAGGTCAACTATATGAGCTATGCACCCATCAACTCCAAGAGCTTATTAAGCAGGTAGTAAAAGAAGAAGAAGTAGTAGCTAAATGGGAGAATGTTGAAAGTTTTCAACAGGATCAAAATCTCGACTTAACAAGGGTCCATGATCATGAAGAGGAGAAATCAACTCACTTCAAGGAGGTGGAATCATCTTTGCCAATCCTACAATCACTAGATGAAATTAAGGCAAAGATCAATAAGATGATGGACTGGGTGCATGAAAGATGTGGAGAATATGCCAAAATTATTAGAGAAAGAACCATGATGAACCAAGAAATAGGACAAAACACCACTAGACAATTGAAAAGAAGGGTTGAAGAGAATAAGGATAAGAACCCAATTGCCAATCATACATATCAATGTAATATTTTCCTGTATGATCACCCCAAAGGTCAATGCCCAATCTTGTCACATTTACATGAGCATTGGGGAGGAATGTTACATCTAGAGTTCGTACAAAAATACTGTGTCCAACCACAGTGGCAAAAATCTCAGTCGTAGGGGAGGCCACCGCCAACTAGACCATACCCTTCGTATGTCCCAACGCCAAATGCTTATTATGTTCAACACCTTGTTTCTCCAATAGGATCAACATCCTCTACCTCACCTCATCATTATCATTCTCCTGAGTATTATCCACCCATGTCCTCTCCAACAAGATCACCACCTCATGTGCGTTACACTTCTCCTCAACCTCAATATTCTCATACTTCATCCCCTTCTACATCACCACCAGCTATGCCAGAAGATTTTGCACCACAGCACCAACCCATGAGCGTTACTTGTGCTACTACTATCAACAACAGTGGAGGTCCTCCACAACATCAAAAGTGTCCTTTCTTTAAGCATGATCGTAGAAAGAGACAACACAGTTCTGAAACCACTGCATCCACCAACTCAACACAAGTTCAGCACTATGATGCATCTTCTCCCTCAAACACAACACCTCTTGTTACTCTATCTAGGCCACCAATCAACACTTCAACAACCATGTCGCCCAATGAATATAGCCACATGGGGAGACATATCGATCCTTGCATACCATCTTATGGTCGCAAGTACCATAGTGGGTCAACTCCTTATAAATTAACCACATCTTATAACTTGCCCCACTATGTCAACTCTAATCAAGTGTGTGAACCCCAATGGGGTAAGTATGACTGGGTCCCAATATTTCCAACATGCAAAGATCCTAACCTTCCATTTATTAATTCTAGCCATGCTCAACCATTTAGCTATGGGGGGTATCCTCCATTCTAACAACACAGAATTAATAAATGTTTTTCCGTTCCTTTAATTTTTTAACTTTTAGTTTTTTAGTTTTTCACCTTTTAATTTATTATTTTATCTTTTTGTCTTTTTATCTTTTTATGAGTAATCTCATCTACGAATAAAACACTTATGTGACTCGTTGGTTGAGGTGTTGTTCTATGCTATCAATACTTAGGTGACTAATTATTTGGACAGTGAGCCCATCACATCCACCCAACCATTTTATTAATAAGAGGTTCTACTCTGGGTACGATGATATTCTTGACATCATTAAAACTTAAAGTAATTTTGTGCTCATTATACCCAGAGCGAAGAAGGATGGACTAAGAGGAAATGGCCAAGGTGTGACATCAAGGAGACTTCTGGATTCTCTTCGGTGACATTCGTGGGAGCTATCATATAGCTTGGTTGTACTAAAATCCTTGTAGATCTAACGAAAAATGGGAGTAAGAGTATTAAAGACACCCAATAAAGAACCTAACGCTATTCTAGGGGGTCCCACTAGAAAGACATGCGCCGATGCCTGAAGGTAGGCTGATTCTTTGGATTAAGTACTTCATAAAAAAAAAAGAAGAAAAAGAAGAGAAAAGAAAAAAAAACATAGGAGAAAAAGAAAAGAGTGCGACAAAGCAAAATCACTCCTCCCTTGGATGAAACGCCAAGTGATCGTACGCCTTACTTTTATGATGCTCTTATGGTTGTCCATCATTGGATGAAATAATGCGATGCCACTAATTGAAGGAATGGACTTGGTCTTGATTTTGGAGTTACAAGTTAATGACACATGAATCATGCCCTACACTCAAGATTCATTGTGCCGTGGGTCAGCTACCTCATGTCCCAATCTCTACAACCTCTTCTATGATTCATTCTATCTTGTTGTTCATGTATTTATGACTCATGGCTTGTGTAGCATTGAATTCATACCTCATTATGGTGGTATCTACATGTGTGTGTTTTCTTGCATTGGTATAGATTACATTTAACCCTTCTAGTGCTTACGGACATTTTTAGGTGTGGTTACTCAAGGGAATTATAGGTTGGAACCTGCTTTGGGGAGGACCCACTTGCGTGACTTTTGTAATTTGTACTTTCTGCACCTCACCACATCATTTTATGCCCTCTGAGTACTTCATTGCTAAATCTATTCTTTCCTTTGTCATCATTTTATCAAACATTTCTCAAAATCATTACATGTCCTTTGATGTGTTACCTAAACAAACCAAGTTCGACATTAAACTTTTAGGGCAACTTTCTGGAAATAAAAATTTTCTAACTCTAAAATCACACTAGGCAAAGAATTCAACATTTATTAAAGGTAATGAGCAAGGTATGAAATAATTGAACTTCTTTCAATAACCTTACTAACAATTGATCTTTGTGTGATTATAGATGGCCCCTAAAAGAGGACAACAAGGAGGACCTTCTCAAGGTGCAACTGAACACCTAGGGGGAGGCAAAGACCAAGGACCTCATGTAGAACATGCAGAGCAGGAGGCACAATCATTAGACATCCATTAGGGACCCCCTATCACTGCACAATCTGGCCAAGCAAAAGGTGGAGAGGTCAGTGCCCAAGCCTATGAAAAGGAATGACGACTATTTGCAGCATGGCATGTCAAGGCCAATCAAGTATTCTTGTAGCTATCATGCCCATGGGAAATGTTGACTCCATTAAACATTGGAACATTAGCATCGGTAGCTCATAATCCTCAGATAGAAGAGGAGAAATGTTAAGCGCTTCTTCAATGATATCAATCTTAGAAGCCTGGAGCACAAGAAAAAGGGAAGCAACCCATGGAGGAGCCACCGTCACCTAGAACCACATGAGTTCCAACACAATTTGGTAATTTTGTTATTTTGCAATCTTTCGTTTATTTTTTAGAAAGCTGAGTAGAAAATTGTTAGTTTTTTTAGTCCCATTAATCATATGGAGTCTATTTCTACAAATTCTGGTTTTTGTAGACGTTTTTTTTATGTTGAAATCAATCTCCTTAATCATTAAAAGAAATTGGTATTATAAGTAGGAGGAAAGACTTACATTTAGCCAATTGCATATTATAATCTTCCTAATTCTTGTAACTTTTGCCATCATAAGGACATTGGCTTAATTCTTGTTCTTTTCTACTTATGAAAAAAGATTTTGAAGAAAAGAAAAAATGTGTTAAATTTAAAGATAGAAAAAATGATATAGAGTTGAAGATATAAAAAATTTAAGTTAATCTCAATGATAAGAATGATTAAATGACAATAAAGAATCTAGAGAAAACAAAAGCTCCTATGTATACTTTTGCTAGTACTAAATAAGATATCAAATAGTCTAAATAGATAGGTCATATGGCAAATTTTTCTTGTTTGACAAAAATACTATGAACTTAAAGATTAAAACTGTTGGCACATTTGGCCATTCCATGGAACAATTGAAATATTTTATTGGAAGAATCTATGGTTGTAAATGCACAAGTAAATTTCAGCTTTAGTGTTGAAGGTTGGGTGTTCTTAGGGAAGTAATTCACTGGTGAAGAATTTGAGATAAAGGTGCTAAATTATCTCTTTATTAAAATCAGAAATTAGTACTATGGTGATGAGTGGCGAGGTACCCCTACACTCAACCATACGAAACGAGTGTCGCACGCGAGATCCGGTGGAACTCCGCAGATGGACTAGTTGTGGTATCTAGATAGTTAGCCTTAGGTCGCAGTTCGCTGTCTTCCCATCTAGACTAGTTTTGCATATGTCACGTATGGTTTAGTCTAGATGAGGTGTATGATGTGTTCCTAAATCTAATGCTACTCCTGAAGGCAGTGGAAAATAATATTAACTAATTCTAAGCTAAGAGGAAAAGGTAAGAAAATCTAATCTAGCCTAAGTGCGACGAGCAACCGATTCCTTGATCAACCGTACACATCTTGGACTTCGTGCACGACTGCCACTGGGACTACCAAGCATAGGCCTAGGTACGCCACTGGGATTACCAAGCGCAGACCCCAAATACGCCACTGGGTTACCAAGCGTAGATCCCCCTAGCTACACCACTGGGCTACCAAGCAGTCACACTTAAATGCTCGTAATCAAGTCGAACTCGTTCCGCTTCTAGGAGTTTAGGGTTGAGAGACTAATCGCGATAAGTAACCGATTCCTTAACTAGCCGTACACACCCGTAGATGCTCGTAGTCAAGTCGTACTTACACCGCGCTATGAAAGCAATAAATAACATGAAATAAATAACAATAAATAAACTAAGTGAATGCTGCAATGATGAAGTAATCTCGATCTTTATTGCCGGTCATGTGCGTGTCCAAGTACGGCACACTCGAATAAAGACACCGTACAATCACATTCACCACACTGCGAGCAGACACGGGAAAAATTCTAACTCTGGAGGGATCAAACTGCCAGAGCTTCGCTACACTAAAACTAGGATGTAAATGAGAGAGATCCACCTCTTATTTATAGAAATTGTGGCTGACTACGATATCACATATGCGATATCGCATACGCGATATCGTGGCCCATGATACATCGCGACCCATGATACAACGTGGGTGCCTTAACGTGGGTGCCTTAACGCGGCCGCCAGCACTATGAGCAATTCATGTCTCATCATACCCCCACGACTGAATGAAAACTCGTCCTCGAGTTAAAGTGAGAACAAGCTACATTGATTACACAGTGGATAGGTATGGGATTATTAGATGGAAAAAATGGGATGATGCCGCAGTGTGGGAAGAAAACAAAACAAAGACACAACACACAGAATATTTACAAAAATTTGGAACTCATGTAGTTCCTGGTGGCGATGACTCCTCCATAGGTGTCTTTCCCTTTTCTTGTGCTCCAGGTCTGGGATTTGATAGCATTGAAGTACAGCCTGGAGTTTCTCCTCTTGTAAGGCCTTGAGTGCCTTGGCATGCATGTAAGTTTGCACTTGTGCCATAGAGGCAACCCAGAAAGCCTTCTCTTTTTCTTCTGCCACCCTTTTATTCTCTGTCAATAGTTTATTAAGTTGCTCAGTTCTGAAAGTGTCCAGCTGGTTCTGAGCAACCTTTGGCCCTGTATTCGGAAGGTTTAATACTTCCAGAATGGCTTGAACAGAGAAATCAATAGTCACACCACAATTGTTAACTATGGTGCCTTCTTCTTTGTTGTGCCAAAATTGGTACATTTCCCCTAAGTACCAGGCACTGCTTTTAGAGAGGGTATCTCTTGCTTCTGCCTACCCAAACCGTATGGTAGGAGGATCTTCTTGATGAAAGTTGAATGATTGTTCCTCCTGTTCTGCATGTTGTTCGGTAGGATCATGTCTTCCACCTCTCTGAGATCATTCGATCGCACCTTCAGCAGGACCTTCTTGTTGTCCGCATTTCGGGACCATCTGCAATCACACAAGACCAATCGTTAGTAAGGTTGTTACCAAAGTTAGGTTATACCTTACTGCTTGCCTTAATAGATTTACTTTATTTCCGTGTGATGTTAATTAGTGGAAGAACATGTCCCTGAAAGATTATAATGTTGAGTCCTCTTTGCTTAGGTGGTTTCCAAATTTAATTTTCTGGTATAACTAAGGGGATGAAATTGGTTTTGACACATTTTATTCTTTATTTTATAACTAATTACCCTTAATAATGTCCTTTGGGCAATGATGAATTTCAAAAAATTTATGCGCTATTCGGCATGTGCCCCCTCCCCCACGACTAAGCTGAACACTCCGGGTTCTAGGTTCAAACGGAATGAAAATCGGAGTACCAGCAAGCGAGTTGTGGATATGAAAGCAAGGGACGCGCAATCGCAAGTCGTAGAGAATGTACCGAATTTTTAATATTTCTTTTGAAATTAATTGATGTAAACTAAGGACATATGGACTAAAGGGTTCCAGGGTAATTCAACTAGTTTTGAAGGCACGAAAATTATGATGGTGTGGAATTTATCAATAAGGACCTCAGATGGTAGAGAAAAAGGCTATGTGATGGTAATAAGGGAAAGAAAATCAATTGAAAAATTAAGCTGAGGGTAAGAGATTGTGTGTTCTAGCTAGAGAATTAATGAAGATTACAACAAAATTACACAAGTGGGTCCTCCCCAAAGCAGGTTTCAACCTATTATGCCCTTGTGTAATCACACTTAAAGTGTCCGTGGGCACTAGAAGGGTTAAATGTAATCTGCACTAACTCCACAAAACACACACATGTAAATATCACCGGAATGAGATGAAAATTTTATGTTACACGGGACACGAGCTACAATTACACGAACAGTGAGATGAGACGGAGTAGAGAAAGGGATCGTAGAGATCGGGACATGAGGTATCTAACTCAGGGTACAATGAATCCTGCGTGTAAAGCATGGTTAATGTGTCATTAACCCATCGTTCCAAGATCAGGACCAAGTCCATCCTTCTAAACAGTGACATCGCATTGTTTCATCCCATGATGAACAACTATGAGAGTACCATAACAACAAGGCGTACGATCACTTGGCGTTTAGTACAAGGGAGGAGTGATTTTTATGTTATGGCACTTCTTTTTTCTTTTCTCTTTTTTTTTTTTTTTTCACTTTACTGAATCCAGAGAAGCCGCCAACCTTCAGGCATGGGTGCATGTCTTTCCAGTGGGACCCCCTAGAACAGCGTTTGATTTTCGAGTGCCCTTTTGATTACTCTTACTCCCATTTTTCATTAGATCTACAAGGATCTTAGTACAACCATATTGCATGATAACTCCCACAGATGTCACCAAAGAGAATCCACAAGTCCCCTTGATGTCACACCCTAATCATTCCCTCTTGGTCCGTCCTTCTTCATTCTGGGTACAATAACACAAAATTAATTTTAAGTTTTTAGAAATTTCAAGAATATCACTGTACCCTCGAACAGAACCTCTTTATTTATAGAGTGGATGAGTGGGTGTAGTGGGCTCACTGTTTCAAATAATTGATCACTCATGACTTAATAACATAAAACACATCTCAACCAACGATCCACATGAGTGTTTTATTCGTAGATGAGATTACTTACAAAAACATGAAAATACAAACACACAAAAAGATAAAACAAAAAAGTTAAAAGATGAAAAACTGGAAAACAAAAAGTTGCAAAATTAAAGAAAATTAAAAACATTTATTAATCCTGCTTGTTACTGAAATGGGGGATATCCCCCATAACTAAACGGTTGAGTATGGCAAGGATTAATAAATGAAGAATGAGGATCCTTGCATATTGGAATTATTGACACCGGTCCAAACTTGTCCCCTTGGACTTTACGCACTTTGTAATAAACACAGTGGGGCACTTCATACGATGTAGTTCCCGGATAACGAGTTGACCCACTATGATGGTTAGGACCGTTAGATGGTATGCAAGGATTGGGCTGATGCCTCCCATGGTTGTGTTCATTGGGCCTTGTGGTTGTTGGAGTGTTAGTTGGTGGCCCTGATGAAGGTACATGAGGCGCTGGGTTCGAAGGTAAGGATGCACCACATTGTTGGACTTGTGCTGGGTTGGAAGATGCAGTGGCCTCAGAATTATGTTGTCCCTTCCTACGGCCGTGTTTAAAGAAAGGACGTCTTTGATGTTGAGGAGGCTCTTCACCGTAATTAGTAGCAGCAGCACAAGTGTTGTTCATGGGTTGCGGTGGTACAAACACCTGAGGAACAGTTGGTGGCATTGTGGAAGGAGGGAAAGGATAAGAATGTTGAAAGTTAGGAGGAGGATAAGGTGCACAAGGTGGTGGTTGTGTTGGAGGTATGGGTTGATGGTATTGTGAAGAATGGTATTGTGGTGAGATAAAGTGTGGTGGCCCAGTTGAAGAAACAGGATGTTGAACGTTATAAGCATTTGGATTCGGAAAATGTGAAGGGTGCCTCCAGTCTAAGGGTGGATTCCCCCACGACTGGGATTGTTGCCACTGTGGTCTAACACAGTATCTCTGTACGAACTCTGGATGTAACGTGTTTCCCCAATGCTCATGTAGATGTAACAATATTGGGCATTGGCCTTTGGGGTGATCGTACAGGCATATGTTGCATTCATACGTAGGATTGGCAGTTGAGCGCTTATTCCCTTCATTCTTTTTTTCCGAATGTCTACTATTTTGTCCTGCTTCTTGGGTTGTGAAAACTCTATCTCCAATGATGTTGATATATTCTCCACACTTTTGATTCATCCATTCCAACATCTTATTGATCTTTGCCTCGGCTTCTTCTAACAATTGTTGTATTGGCAAAGATGATGTTTCCACCTTGGAATTTGTTGATCTCTCCTTGTTATGATCATGGACCTTTGTTGAGTTAAGATTTTGGTCCCGTTGATGTTTTTCAACACTCTCCCATGTAGCTATTTCTCCTTCTTCTTTTGCTACCCGCTTAATAAGCTCTTGGATTTGATGGGTTCGTAGGTTGTATAGTTGACCTCGGGCATACGTTCCTAAGGTCTCTCTGGTTTCATTACGTAGCCCATCAATGATATGGTACATTAGCCTTTCCTCCGAAAACCCATGGCCTGGACAGTTGTTTAACATTGAATAATATCGTTCTAAGGCCATGTCCAAGGGTTCATGTTTTTCTTGTTTCCATTCTTGAATTTGTTTCCTCAAGACTGACACTCTTGCGTGGTTTGATATTTTTCGCTAAAGACTTCTACCATTGTTGACCAGCGTCGTATCGAGTTTGGTTTTAACGATCTATACCATACTTTAGCTTGGTCAATGA